>CAJHQQ010004228.1:0-31084 GCA_905132885.1 Moricandia moricandioides
GGGTTTGGTAAAATTTCTGATCGTAACAGTACAGACTTACGATGACAAAGAGTTTAATTTGAACAGCTCCATGACCCTTGATCGACATAGTCACAAACGCGCGCTACTTATTGAGTCACATACGCATGAGAACAGTCATTATAATCAATATATGATCTAGTATAGTACATTGATCTGAACTATAGGTAGAAAAACTAACTAATAAGTATTATTGATATACCTACATAACACCTTTTAGAGACTTACATATAACAAGAGTGGCTGTATTCCTTAGTAAGCAGCTAATAGAAAGGCCAGAGCAGCAATAAATTTCAGGAACGAGGAGAATAACATAGATGAAAACATCCATGAGGTTAAGCTGAACGACTATGGATTCTTGAATGGATGGACGACAGCATGAGCGACGAAACTACAAAGAGGACAGAAAAACCGAAGGGATTACTGGCCAAAGAGGAAAGGCCAAAAGATCCCAAAGCAGATCAAACACATAGTTCTATGCAGAAGCCAATGAAAAGAGAGGCAAATAGTGTATGTGGATTTCGCGAATAAAAAGTGCTGATTTTCCTTTTTAAATTCCTTTTTCTAGATATCATTGTGCCTCATGGTCCTTGATGAACGCCTTAATATATCTATGAAATCTGCCCATTAACTCCTCCACTTCACAGAATCTTCGCTGGATTGTTTTCTCCTATCACCAGGGGAAATGGATAAAATTAAAGACAGAGGATAAACGGAACCTATAAGAAATGCATAACTCCGTTTTGGCAATTAAAGTGACACACCCGGGCTGCTAAAAGAGAAGACTATGGATTCTGACACTTCAGAACACAACACTTTCTGGTAGAATAAAGAAAAGTGAATGAAATAACTTTACTGAGGCACAGTTTGTGGTGCCAATGTCGTCTGATCAAAAACCAATGAATTTGCTCCAAATGAGGGCTTTCGTATTTATGCAGACAGGTTTGGTCGAACAAAGCTCGAATGCTTTTTTGGGATCGTTAACATGTTTACGGCTGTAGAGCGATAGAGACTTTAAACCAATCATAATGAGCCATGCAGGTCGAAGCTATTAATCCAAACCTTCCTCGCAGATAAGTTAAACCTCATAGTACGAGAACCCTTCCTTCCTTTCTCTTTCCTTAAACTCCAGTGATTCTTCCCGTGCAAACTTTGTGGGTTTTGCTCTAGAGTTAGAAACGAACTCCCAGGCGGATATGCTTTAAATCTAACAGAGACACTTCAGCCCACCACAAGCGTAATGGGCGCAGATGAAATCAGATCGCGCAGAGAGAGGAGTGCGGCACCGAGCTTGTTAGAACACTTATGTTTCCATACACCCTCGATAAGAGAGCGTAAAAAGTATACCTCGAGCTCTCCTATTACATGCATGTGAATGGTCGATCTGATCACAGACGATTCTATTTTTTTTTTGATCCGGTTGAGCATGCCTTCTCTCCCTTTCCCAGCCCCCAGCTGCGGCGTTGATGCAAGGCAGATAGTCAGAGAAACTTTTGAGGATGTATCTTTTTATGTTCTTTCTACCCTTGTTACAGGTGTATTGGAAAGTAAGCTTTCAAAAAAAAATCACAAAAAAATCACTAACAATTCAATAAATAAAACGTGTCGAAACCATTAAACCGTTTAATCAACTCCTAAACACATACCAGATTTGTAGGAGCTATTTGTTGGAACATGAAAAACAAATAAAAATAAAAAATCACACTGGTTGTGACCCCTTGCTTTTCCTAGATTGATCATATTAATTTGCCTCGTATAAATGAAATAGAGAAAAATTTATCTATACAGAATAAGTGTAGTACTTAGGAAAAAACTTTCGCACACCAACATCTCCACATGATAGAAAATTAGTGTAATGATGCAGAACAAAAATTGACCAGAGCATTGTGGAGACACACACAAGAACATGCTGTTAGTGCGATTAACGCCAGAACCCAATTTATCCGATTGGATAGCATAGCATCGAATTTCTTGACTCCTTCTTATTCCTATTTACTAAAGAACACTGACCCAATCAACTTACTACCGGGGCATACTAGTTCCTTATCATTCTCATTCGAACTAGTATAATAATTAACTAACAAATCAAACCTAAAGTGTCGAACGGATCGGAAGTACTATCAGGTCAAAAAGAATCACATATTATCCCCCTCGTCATAAAATTAAGAAGTATCATATAGGGAAGTGCACCATAGAGGGGTGGAATAATGCTTATAATAATAGTAAAAAGAATAAGTGAGAGATGATGAAGTAAAAAATATAGATAAAGATTAAACTACAAAGTAGACAAAGAACACAATGTAATACACTAAAAATTGCGGCTCATTGAATAGATGTTCTAAAGGGAAATGTTTCAAACACCACCAAGCTTATGAACTTATCCGCAAACCAACACACCCACACCACACACACGACGCCCACCACAACACACAGCACACTTATGAGACAGGATATGTAATTCTTTAGACGGTCAATATTAATCTATTCTGGCCCTTTTTCCAACTCTCGGAGGACAAAACCACCAACCACAAACCCACAGACTCCCCCACACACCACACCCCCGCCACGAGCGGACATCGATAAGAAAAGATACACGGGACTAAGGCATGGTGTGATCGAGGAGGGAGCGGTGAAATCAGAAGGAAGGAAGTGTGCGAGGATTTGGTTGTTGAGAGAGAGAGAACAAAACAACAACACACCAACACCCCACAACCCACACACCACCACACACCAAACCACAACCACACCACCCACACCACAAACCCCCCCCACCCCACACCGAGAAAAACCCCCACACCAACAACCAACCCTGGGACGAAATTGCAGCTCGTCGCATTGAGCCTAACAACGTACACCAACCCACACACAACCCACCACACACAATATACCACATTTTTATTATATATTTTTATTCGGATTGTTTGTTGGGTCTGATGGAGTGAGGCATCATGTATTAGCAAAATTAGGATTCTAGGTTAAGTTAATATCCATCAGTTTGAGTTGTGCTTAATGCTTGCCCATTCTAGAGATTTTTATATTAGTGATCGTCGGGGGTGGCTCGGTAGTGACTTTAAGAGAGGGGGCAACCTAGAAGGAATAGAACGGAATAGAAGATAAAAAGAAACGGAGATAGAGGTAATGCTATGAGAATAATCACGTACTCTATTAACTGGTTGTTTAGGTATAGACGGCCTGGGTCTAATTTCTCTGGTGATATCAAATCCGTTCCAACTTCTTCCTGATTCACGGTCGATCCGAAGCACCAATGCCTTACCGGTAGTCACGTACGCATGAGAGTTTGGTCGTTCCTTTACTCCGCTAACGAGAGGTTGGGAGTTAAGGGCAGAATAGCTTAATTAATTGGTTCTAAATATATTTAACTCATATCCCGTGTCTCATATCCCTATAATTCATCAGCTATGAAATCACATTAAGATTTCTAGTATATACTTTATCATTTTGGCCATTCCTTATTAGAATGCATAGACATTCAAATCATTTTCCATAAATTTACTAGTTCGACAACTACTAATATTCCATATTGCGTCTATATTTTCTGTAAAATAGGGTGGAATGTTTCATGGACCGATTACTTGGGATACCAAGTATATATTAAACTTAACGTACCTAGTTTATAGTCCCTTTAGGAAAATAAGAAATATATGTGTGGTCATTGTTCTGACATGTAGAATTTTGTCCCTACACTAGTAATTATATTCTCGCTTGGGTCTAGTCTATGGGTGATACATGAAGTATGCTATCTTCTGATGTTAGGATTAAGGTTTAATTGACAGTTTTTTGTTAGGATAATTTTACATAACACTGTTAGAACGTAAACACAAAGTTTCCACCTGCTCAACCCGACCGGAAAGGGAGAGAAAGCAATTTACAACGATCATAAAGAAAAAGAAATGTGTGAGAACGAATGTATAACTAATGGAGAGAAACTTTACGCTAGATATACGTTCTAAAGCTCGGCGACCCTCTCCTCACTGATTTCGGGCAACGCTGGTGCTGAGTGTGTTAAGTGAGGTCTATTTGGGTTACAGCGACAGAGAAGGAAGGAAAGGAGAAGGTTTTGGATCGACCATGATCGTAAAGTCCGTACAGGCGTAAATCTGGTCAGACCAAAACACCTCGACCACGGAGTAAATTATCATCCGGTAAAGAGAGTTACCGGTGCATTTACAGAGAAGGGGATTTTTCCTATATCCGGTTGGAGGAGAGGATAAGCATAACGGGTAGAGAATGGCACAAGCTGAAAGAGATCAGGCATTATGAGTCAATAATGCGATCCATTTGCATGGCAAGTAAATACTGTTTGAAGTATATGTTCGGCAGCATATTGCTTAAATAAAACGCTCACGAATATTTATTACCCCTTCTTAGTTTTCACTGGTAGAAACCTTGTATTGAGCTCTAATATAATATATAAAGTATAATAATAATATATAATATAATTATTATATATTAATGTCAGGAGGTTAATCAGATAAGAAGTAATATGTGTCATAAACTCTTTCCTAACTTAATCAAGAATTACCTATAGACTTTGTAGTTTTTACGCGTTATAATATATACATTCGTTTCACATTATTTCTAACAAATATAGAACTCATATTATATATAAAACATTTATTTGGTATAAGGCCAGGTTGTGCACATAATTGATTTTGGCTTCTCATAGAGAGACGGAAAGAACTATAGATCTCATATTATGTATGCAGATTCACGAATGGAAAAAACAACACGGTTATGGTTCCGGTTACACTCGAGGGGGACAACCTCCTATGGTTCGGTTGTTGACACTTCTGAGGGAAGTAAGGTGTTGATGGGGAACATATCACGTCTGGTGTAAGCTCCAAAGCCATACTCCAGATGAAGATGATGAGGAAGATCCACAAACAAGGAGCACAAGTGGATTAAGACGACATGCTTGTGAAGTCCATTCTCGCAAAGTTCGTTAGATCCATCAAATTTTGACGCTTATAGTTACTGTGAGAACAAAGAGTAATCAATAGTGGAGATAACTCAATAAAGGTAAGATGGAACATATATCAAAACCTGATAGGGGATTGTAGGTAACAAGAGGGCGAATACAATATAGTCATGGTTCAAGAGGAACAAGTGGAGGTTAAGCAAGACTCTTGGGAAGTTCAGAGCATATGATGTCATGAGCGTGGAATATGTTTAGGTAAGGGGACAACACTAACTATCTAAGAGAGTATGAGCTAAATGAGCAAAAGAGAGAAGACCAAGGTCTTTGGCCTCTTACTTACCTTGATCTTACTTAACAATGGAACTGCTTAAGCAACCAATTTGTGGAGAGCCGGACATACGGTAAAATCTAGAGATGTATTGCCTCAAAATCCAGAAGGAGCGAAGGCAACACTCGCACACCAACCTCTGAGCACACCGACTCTCAGGGCGCATTCTAGGGTGTAATAAATAAAGATATATATGAGACAGAGGAACACCTAAATCTAGGTCAAAACTCGTCCAGGGTAATCTTGTATTTTAGTGGCTTGTACTCTAAGGCTTGGGCTTTGATAAATCGGCTGTCCTTCGAATTGGACATCAATCGGTGGGTCTTTGGTTGAGCGAGAGGGGAGATCCTTGTTTAGCTGTCGACAACATCTTACAGGACCTTGAGTCTTAAACCGAGACCGGAAAGGATGATACTCCACGGTTGAGGAGGAAGGAGTTTCATGAAATGTGGATCCCATTGTAAGAGGCATCGGACGTATAAAAGACAAGGGTTCCGGCTGATATTTAACACAACTCCGAAAAGCTGGCCAAAGTTTTGGAAAGGATAAAAAAGGCAAAGCTCCACACTTTCTAATTTGGGGTAGAATGACATCCGTCACGAATAAGGCGACAATGCTGCCTGGAGAGTGTTGCCGGATTATCCACCAGAGAGAGGATCAGTGGGAGGAGATGGATCGGAAATGGATTGGACAATGATGCTAACTTAATATTAGTAATCCCACTAATGATTAGACATTGTGTCACAGATTTCAAAACGCTTAATCACATGAGTAATATGAATCTCTGAAGATAGATATGCACGTATCTAGCGTTTAGTCAGCTAGTGTGCAAAGTATCGCTACTCTATTATATATCTTTTCTTTACAGTGCAGATCAGTGTTATTTCTTATGTCTTTATTTCTTGATTAGTAGGACACTCATGAAACGACAAGCAACCCAAAAAATTGCCAAAATCTCCAAAAACTGGCAGGTACAAACAGGAATCACTTCGGTTAAAACGTGGGTATAACTTCATCATCATACTACTCACGGATCCTATGATCTTGATCACTTCATGATGGTTGTATTAACATACCACTGATCTTCTGAGTCACATAAATACAAGATATATTGCTCCAGATCGCAAGCCATCAGGCTGTGCTTGCTAGAGTGTTCATTTCACGTTGAGTGTTGCATAAACTCCGTGTGAACCCTGTACGATATCGTGTGTGATCAGTGTTGTATCTTTCTCAAGAAAACTGCATAATACACCATGAGCAGAAACATATCGTCGCCAGCACGCGCGAGACGTAATGGAACCCCGCGGCTTGTATGTAGTTGCATAGAAGAGGATGTACAAGGACATCAAACATAGCATGAGAGACCTCCACCGATGCTACATTTCATTGAAGATGCGTATGCACCCACCACAGTAGAGCCCGGATGCAGTAGTATAGGATGCATGTCAGTGTACGACGAATCAGTAGGACCAGAGTAATAAGATATGTTTTATGGGGGGCTTTTTTTTCTTAGTGTCTAACTTAGCGTTGGGGAAACCACTAGATTCCCGTACCAAACAAATCCCTTAATCCCCTAAATAGGAACCCGGATTTGCCAAGCCTTACACTAAGTTCGGGGCCACTGACAGATATACGATGAGAACATAAATAAAACGATAAAGATAACGGCATAAACCGTACTTCATTTTTCTTGATGTATTATTTTATATTCAGTTTATATTCAGTACATGCTGTAACTTAACATAGCCTAGACACATAAGAGCATGTTTATTGGGGGCTCTTAGTGGGTCTCTTAGCGGGTGGGACCCACTAATTCCCCCAAACAACATCCCTTAAATCCCCTAAATAAGGAACCCATTTGCCAAGTCCCTTACACTGTTCGCGGCCCCACTGACACGTGGCGGCCCGCGATTGGTGTTTTTAATTATTTTTTTTATAAAAAAATAAAATAAAAAGACAAGGACCCCTCTAGGGGTCCTTGCAATAAACATGCTCTAACATACCCTAAAATAGAGCCTATAACATGGTCTAAAACTGGTAATAAATAGCTATATCAAACTGCCACCAGACTTAATCTTTTCTTTGTCTACAAGCAAAGAAGCCTGTGAAAGAGGTTTTGTAAAGTGAAGACTCACATAATGTCTAAGTATAATTGTCACCTTAATTTATTGCAACCACATCCTATCAAGTCAATCACAGATAAATTTTATATACCCTATCCTAGTATAGCAACCAAATCCATTCTACCAACAATTAACAAATACTAGTCTGACTCACTCCTCTACTGATTTCATTTATTTGCATAAAATAAAGTGCAGGCTTTACCTTGGGAGAATCGATCAAGGATATATAGACTCTTACCTCTGCAAGTATCTGAACACACATATAACCTTCTCTGATTCCTTTCCTCTCTCTCTTCTCTTCTTCTTACTCAATGTATCCTTTGTTTTGAGGGTATCATTTTATTTTTTTAATTGACTGAGATATTTGGATAGGCTTCCATGAATGAAGGCCTAAAGGTTTTTGCCACCAGATCATGTTTACTTCTTTTTGACTTTTATCTCTTTCTAGGATCATATGAAATCAAGCTTTAATGGTTGTTGCCACTAATCCTCTTCGACTCCTTTTTTTAATTTGAAGGGGGAGAGAGAGCAGAATCAGAAGCACACATACTTTTATCTTCTAGACTTGCAGAAGGAATCCGATATAGTGTATACCAAATCCCAAAGCAAGCAAATAATGTCAGGATTAGTGTTGGAAATCAGCTTCAGTTCCTTCAAACTTTCTAAGCAAGTGTGATATAGTGGCATGATGATCCACTTTGGTATCTCTATTAATCTCTGCAAACAACCTTCAAAGAATTGTGCTTATAGCATGCTTAGTCAATAATAAATCTTGATCATAGTCCCTTTCTTGACTCAATAAAAACTTTCGAAAAATTTATATAAATATAGAAATAAAACTCAAAAATAAATAAATATCACTAGCGAACCTCCCCCAGACTTAATTACACTGTTCCCAGTGTAATCGTCCGGATTGGTTAGGAAAAATCAAATCATAAGTAAATAGTGTAACTAGAAAAACTTGATACCGCTCTCTGTAAGAAATTGTCGATCAATAGTAGGCGGGTGTGGTCGATCGATGGTCCCGATCCATTGTCGAGTTATGGTTTCTCTATGGTGTCAATTGATGGTGATTCAAATAGTCTGCAAAAACAAAGTAAAACTCAAAATAAATAGTAGTATACGTAAAAGCTAAATAAAAACTTATTAAATAAAAACCATGTACCAATGACGTTTCTAACTGCCTCATCTCCTCTGGTTTTCTCGTTCTTTATGATCTCCTTAGTAACGTCTAGTTAATGCATTCTTCTTTGTAGATTCTCAACAATGCGCTGGAGCATTCTAAGTCTGGGCAGTTGTAGTTTCTGATATCTCCTCCAATTTCTGAGAAATATCTTCCTTCATCAGGCTCTGAGAAAAAAAAAATTTCATCGAACCTATCTTCTAAGTGGTATTCTGCTGCGGACTTCTGTCTGTCAAACTAAGTATCGATCGATGGCAAGGTATTGTCGTCGATCTATGTCACTCTATCTGGTCTTCTCGCATGCTGTCTCTGAACAGTACCCATCTCTCGCTTCATCTCATCCATGCGTGTAGTCAAATTGGTGAGGCATTTTTCTATAGGCTAATAGACATCATCAAGCCTCATGTAGAAATCATCCAGTGACATCTCTTGAGCTTTGTAGATCTCATGCACAATATCATCAACCTCTGCTCTGTTGTATGTCTCTTGCTTCTTTGTAGACATAGCGATCTTTGCTTCATGTTCTCTGACTCCTAGAATAGTGGTATAGATCGATGTGTTCTTCTTGTTGTCGATCGATGGTTGAGTTTGAATTGGCTCCTGCTTCTGCTCCTCGTTGTCGATCGATGCTGGTACCTATGCGTCGATCGATGGCTGTTTATGTTGTCCACATAAATTTCTTGATCGTTCAGCCATAATAAGGGTGTCTGCTACATCTTTCTTAGGTAGAGTTAAAATTCTCCCGTAAAGACCCTGTGCACGTCCTTCTATATCTTTGAAAATTCCAAAATCATCGGGTCTGAGATAACCAGCTTCTGTATCTTCTGTTCCAAGTGAATGTTCTGGTTTTCGTTTGATGTTGTTTAATGGTCAAGATAGGCCGATCACAATGCTGGATTGCCTACTCTCGCGTTCATTACACAGCCAGCTTCTTTCAATTCCAAGTTGCGAGACTCAATCAGTTCTTCCTCTCTGTATTCTGAATCATATTCTTCGTAAGCTTCACCCTATCCTTGGCATGCCCAATTGGTTTTGATCGATGGTATATGGTTACCATCGATCGAAGCTCGATAATCAGACTGGTGCTCAAAAAGGTTTCCAGCTTCATTGGCCATTGCAAGTATATCTGCTACATCTTCCTTCGTGACGTTTAGAATTTTGCCATCCATAGCTCTCGCGTGACCATCTGGATCTCTCATAATACCAAACTCATCTGATTGTAGATAACCTGCTTCTCTATCGCGTTCTTCTGCTAAATCACGTTCGGTTACTGCTTCGTTCTCAGTATCGATCAATGGCGTATGGTCGCCTTCAATCGATGTTGATTTCCCTGGTTTATGGGAAACATTAAAAACTCCAACCTCTTCTATAGAAAGCCCTCGGTACTCGATCATCTCTTCTTCTCTGTAGTTTTCATCGTATTCGGGGTGGGCTGGGTTGTAAGTCTAATCAGCATGGTGGGTGTTGATCTGTTCGTGATTATGGGTGTCGATCGATATTGAACGGTGGGTATCGATCGATTGTTGATTTGTAGGACTGTCGATGGATGATAAGGGTTGGGTGTCGATCGATGCTCCATCGATAAGGGTTCGTAATCGCAGAAGCATGTGGCCACAAGCTCTGCATCATTACACAATTTTATGAGGGAAAGTTTATTCTTATAATTTTCATAATAAATATTATGATCAATCAAGAAAAGGCACAACCTGTTTGTTTTCATGTCACAAATAGCTCCTACGGTGGCCATGAAAGCTCTTCCAAGTAACAAGGAAGAGTTTCAATTGATCTGGATGTCCATCACATGGAAGTCTATCGGGACTAAGACGTCCTGAATTCGCAGTGGGACATCTCTGAATACACCTCCTGAGTCTACTCTAGAGCAAACCACAAAGACGAAAGAATCACTGGAAGTCTCTACTATGAGGTTTAACTTATCTGCTATAGCTCTGGGCATGATGCTCACTGACGATCTGATGTCGCATAAAGCATTGGGGAAATTCATGGTTTTTGATCAGACATGGCACCACAAACTTCCCAGGATCACTTTTCTTTTTCAAAAATGTTCTCTGCTTCATCTTCTCTCTGAGGTGTTTGAACATCATTTCTATATCATCATCTGTGTAATTTATTTTCCTGAAAAACATCCACAATCTGTGAGTATAATAAGCTTCATCAAAAGATATATCTAAAAGAATTAAAAAAAAATCTTTTAGCAAAGCCATCCATCTCCTTTTCATTGGCTTCTCTGCGTTGATGCTTTGGGATCTTTTGCCTCCTCTTTGAGTTTCCCTCATCTTCTCTATCAAGATCCATAGCTTCAGATGTGTTTGTATTCTGTTATGAAATTTTTGCTGTTGGACGCACAATCAGACTTGCGTTAAGGTTGGGTAATCAAACTTGGTTTCTACCTAGTCGATCAATGCCAGACATGTACTGTCGATCGATGCTTCCGTTTGTATGTCGATCAAGGTCATGAGAATGGTATTGATCGACGTTAGTCGATTCAAACGAGGCTACCGATTATGTAGGTTGCACTGTCGATCGATTCGCGTTGTCTTGTGTCGATCAATGTGAAGGGAATTTCCGAGTGACATGTAATTTTCCAAATGAGAGTTGCTGTCCTGGGGTTTCTCTTCGTGCCAGAAATCATCATCAGTCAATGCATTGACTTGGTGCTTCTTCCCAGCCTCCATCTTCTCCTTAATCAGGCTCTCGTGTCTCCTAATGGTCTCACTTGTTTGCATCACTTGATTCTCCAACTTTTCACATGGGTGTTGAGGTTTTCGAACTTGGTATTGAGGTTGAGGTACAGACCATCTATCTTTCCGTTGAAATCCACAGTCATCTTCTGCTTTCCCTCTAATACTCTATCAACCATTGCTTCAATCTTGCTTTCTTGAGTTTCTGGAGGAGGATTTTGGTAGTAGGAAGATCCATATGTCTTGTTGTTGTTAAAGGGTCTTCGCTGTGAACTCTGATTAAAGTTACTCCTTTGACCAGTACCATAGGAGTTCCTGATGGTTACTCCGTCGATCAACAGTGATCAAGTGTCGGTCGATGCTCTATGTAGACTATCTTCCTCAGTTTTTTTTTTTATTATGAAAACCAGCAATAATAAAATAAAATTTGAAACTAGACTAATATAATCAAAAACTAATTTAAACTTACTAAACAGTGGGTTGCATCCCACTCAGCGTTTGGTTATAGTCTTAAGCTTGACGTTGTGAACGTTCTGACTAGAGAGGAGGTTGATCAACACTTGGAAAACAAGCGTCCACATCTTCTTTGCTTTTCTGAAACCATGTACCAATGACGTTTCTAACTGCCTCATTTCCTCTGGTTTTCTCGTTCTTTATGATCTCCTTAGTAACGTCTAGTGAATGCATTCTTCTTTGAGATTCTCAATATTGCGCTGGAGCATTCTAAGTCTGGCAGTTGTAGTGTTTGATATCTCCTCAAATTTCTGAGAAATATCTTCCTTCATCAGACTCTGAGAAAAAACAATTTCATCGAAACTATCTTCTAAGTGTTGTTCTGCTGCGGACTTCTGTCTGTCGAACTCAGTATCGACCGATGGCAAGGTATTGTCGTCGATCGATGTCACTCTATCTGGTCTTCTCAAATGCTGTCTCTGAACAGTACCCATCTCTTGCTTCATTTCATCCATGCGTGTAGTCAAATTGGTGAGGCATTTATCTATAGGATAGTAGACATCATCAAGCCTCATGTAGAAATCATCTAGTGACATCTCTTTAGCTTTGTAGATCGCATGCACAATATCATCAATATTGTCTCTGCTGTATGTCTCTTGCCTCTTTGTAGTCATAACGATCTTTGCTTCATGTTCTCTGACTCCTAGAATAGTGCTATAGATCGATGCGTTCTTCTTGTTGTCAATCGATGGTTGAGTTTTAATTGGCTCGTGCTTCTGCTCCTCGTTGTCGACCGATGCTGGTACCTATGCGTCGATCGATGTTTGTTGATGTTGTCCACATAAATTTCCTGATCGTTCTGCCAGAATAAAGGCATCTGCTACATGTTTCTTAGGTAGAGTTAGAATTCTCCCATAAAGACCTCGTGCACGTTCTTCTATATCTCTGAAAATTCCAAACTCATTGGGTTTGAGATAACCAGCTTTTGTATATTCTGTTCGAACTGAATGTTCTGGTTTTTGTTTGATGTCGTTTGATGGTCAAGATAGGCCGATTACAATGCTGGATTGCTTACTCTCGCGTTCATTACCCCGCCAGCTTCTTTCAGTGCCAAGTCGCGAGACTCAATCAGTTCTTCCTCTCTGTAATCTGAATCATATTCTTCGTAAGCTTCACCGTATCCTTGGCATGCCCAATTGGTTTTGATCGATGGTATATGGTTACCATCGATCGATGCTTTGGATTGCCTACTCTCGCGTTCATACCCCAGCCAGCTTCTTTCAGTGCCAAGTCGCGAGATTCAATCAGTTCTTCCTTTCTCTAATCTGAATCATATTCTTCGTAAGCTTCACCGTATCCTTGGCATGCTCAATTGGTTTTGATCGATGGTATATGGTTACCATTGATCGATTCTCGATAATTAGACTGGTGCCCAAAAAGGTTTCCAGCTTCATTGGCCATTGCAAGTATATCTGTTACATCTTCCTTCGTGACGTTTAGAATTTTGCCATCCATAGCTCTTGCGTGACCATCTGGATCTCTCATAATATCGAACTCATCTGGTTGTAGATAACCAGATTCTCTATCGCGTTCTTCTGCTGAATCACGTTCGGTTACTGCTTCATTCTCAGTATCGATCGATGGCGTATGGTCGCCGTCGATTGATGTCAATTTTCCCAAACTCCAGCCTCTTCCATAGCAAGCCCTCAGTACTCAATCATCTCTTCTTCTTTGTAGTTTTCATCGTATTCGGGGTGGGGTGGATTGTAATTTTAATCAGTATGGTTAGTGTTGATCGGTTTTGGATTATGGGTGTCGATCGATATTGAAGGGTGGGTATTGATCGATTGTTGATTTGCAGGACTGTCGATCGATGATAAGGGTTGGGTGTCGATCGATGCTCTATCTACCGATTCTTTATCGCATTCGTAATCGCAGATGCATGTGGCCACAAGCTCTGCATCATTACACAATTTTGTGAGGGAAGGTTTATTCTTATAATTTTCATAATAAATATTATGATCAATCAAGAAAAGGCACAACTTGTTTGTCTTCATGTCACAAATAACTCCTACGGTGACCATGAAAGCTCTTCATAGTAACAAGGAGGAATTCCAATTGATCTGGATATCCATCACATGGAAGTCTTTTGGGACTAAGACGTCCTGAATTCGCAGTGGGACATCTCTGCATATTCCTCCTGAGTCTACTCTAGAGAAATCCACAAAGACGAAAGAATCACTAGAAGTATCTAATCTAATGTTTAACTTCTCCGCTATAGCTTTGGGCATGATGCTCACTGACGATCCGATGTCGCATAAATCATTCGGAAATTCATGGTTTTTGATCAGACATGGCACCCAAAACTTCCAGGATCACTTTTCTTTTTAAACATGTTCTCTGCTTCATCTTCTCTCTGAGGTGATTGAACATGATTTCTATATCATCATCTGTTTAACTTGTTTTCCTGAAAAACATCCACAATCTGTGAGTATAATAAGCTTCATCAAAAGATATATCTAAAAGAATTTTAAAAACTCTTTTAGCAAAGCCATCCATCTCCTTTTATTGGCTTCTCTGCGTTGATGCTTTGGGATCTTTTGCCTCCTCTTTGAGTGTCACTGATCTTCTATATCAAGATCCATAGCTTCAGATGTGTATGTATTATGTTCTGTGATTGTTGTTGTTGGACGCACAATCAGACTTGCGTTGAGGTTGGGTAATCAAATTGGGTTTCTCCCCTGTCGATTGATGCCAGACATGTACTGTCGATCGATGCTTCCATTTCTATGTCGATCGAGGTCATGAAAATGGTATCGATCGACGTTAGTCGATTCAAACAAGGCTACCGATTCTGTAGGTTGCACTGTCGATCGATTCTTGTTGTCTTGCGTCAATCAATGTGAAGGGAATTTCCGAGTGACATGGAATTTTCCATACGAAAGTTGTTGTCTTGGGGTTTCTCTTCGTTGCAGAAATCATCATCAATCAATGCATTGACTTGGTGCTTCTGCCCAGCCTCCATCTTCTCCTTAATCAGGCTCTCATTTCTCCTAATGGTCTCACTTTTTTGCATCACTTCATTCTCCAACTTCTTCACATGGATGTTGAGGTTTTCGAAGTTGGTATTGAGGTACATACCATCTATCTTTCCATTGAAATCCACAATCATCTTCTGCTGTCCCTGTAATACTGTATCAACCATTGCTTCAATCTTGCTTTCCTAAGTTTATGGAGGAGGATTTTGGTAGTAGGAAGATCCATATGTCATGTTGTTGTTGAAGGGCCTTCGTTGTGAACTCTGATTAAAGTTACTCCTTTGACCAGTACCATACGAGTTCCTGCTGAAACCTGGACTCCCTTGTCTCTGGAGACCATTCCCATCAATGTAGTTCACATCCCCTTCTTCAATCTCATCTTCTCCAGACTCTATTGCTTCTACCTCTGCAAACGTAACCTGCTTCCTGAGAAATTTTTGAACACTATCCAGCTTTGCTTTTACCTCTTTAATCTGCTCTTTGATCACTGCTGGAGCTGATTTCTTTCTCTCAAAATCTGTGTTCTTGGTAATGCTGCTAGTTGCTAGATTCTCAATCAATCTTGTAGCTTCTTCAGGGCTCCTAGTGCTGAAATTTCCTTCACTAGCTGTGTCCAACGCCATCTGATACTGTAATCCAATACCTCTGAAGAAAGTGCTAAGAAGCTGCACTTCGTTGAGCCCGTGATGTGGACAATCTCTCTGGTATAACTTGAATCTGATCCATGAGTTTCTGAAAGACTCTGAAGGTTCTTGTGAAAAAGTAGTAATCTTGCTCCTCAGATCTTCTGCTCTTGCGTCATCAAAAACGTTACGCAAGAAAGCGTTCTTAATGTCAGTTCAAGATGTCAAAGATCATGGTGGTCGCTGCTTAAGCGAATATGAAGCTTCTCCAGCAAGTGAGTGCTTGAAGAGCTTACAGTTCTCAGGGACTTCGTTGGCTCTAATAGCAATCACTAGATCCTACAATCATTCCAGATGATCCATAGGGTGCTCGTGTCGCAACCCATGGTAAGGCATCTGCGCTACAATTCGAAGAAAGCAGGCTTGATCTCAAAATCGTTTCTCTGAAAAGCTGGAGGGAAAATGGCGGATCTGTTGGCGTAGAAATGGTCTAGACGGTTTGTAGTCAACCAGTGTTCTCTGAGCAGCTTGGGCATTAGCTTCAGGTTGAGATATTGCAGCGTCTGCTTCTGCTTCTGTATAACGGATTATAATTCCCTGATTGTCTATCCTTTGACCTGCTGCATTACGCAGATGACCATTGAGGTCATGCAAGTCTCCATTCTTATTTTGCAACACTATTATAGGCACAACCATCTGATCTTGTCTGCTGTCATCGATCGATGCGGATGAGGTGCTGTCGATCGATGCTATATGATCAATGTCGGTCAATGCTAGAGTGCTGATGTTGGTTGATGTTGTCTGTACAAAGTGTCGAACGATGCTGAGTAGATGCTGTTGTTCGATGCTTGTTTTCTTTCTTTGCGGATCGTACTTTCGAGTTGCTGTGGGTCTGAGAACAATAAGTTTTGTCCTTTGTTGCTCCTAGTACTCTTTTGCATGCACCAAGAGTAAAAAAAGAAAAATCAGTAACTTGAAAGTAACAAACCTTGACTAAATCCTAAAATATATATCTAATGGCGATCAATGTTCCCCGGCAACGGCGCCAAATTTGTCACTTGGTGTTTTTATGTTCTAACAGGGTATAAATATACTAAACAAATAACTGTTATATTAACCATTAATCCTTACACACAAAATAATACTCTTGCCAAGAGAGATCAGGTGTAGTACTTAGGGATCGAATCCACAAAGACCAATGGCACACAATAGATTTCTTATTTCTAAAGACTAAGCTTGGTAATTATATATATTGGTAATAAGTAATCAGGTCAAGGAAATATTCTTTATTAGAATGTTAAAATGCAATATGAAAATATGCTAATAATGTAAATATGGAAATATGATGATAGATTAACTAGATGCAAATGTAAATATGCTAGATCTAGTGTTTCAAGCTTAATGAATTATAGAGAATATGAGGCACGGATATGTAAATATTCTAGAACCCAAATATTAACTATTTTGACCCTTTTAACTCCAAATCTCGCATGCGAGCAAAAGGAAAGACCGTCGATCGACAAAGATATGTAAATACTCTAGAACTCAAATATTAACTATTTTGACCCTTTTAACTCCAAATCTCACATGCGAGCAAAAGGAAAGACCATCGATCGACCTAGGCCTGGGCATAAAATCCGGAATCCGAAATCCGAACCGAACCCGAGCCAAAAACCCGACCCGTTATCCGACCCGAAATGTAAAAATACCCGAACGGGTCCTATAGGATGGTATAAAAAATATCCGAACTCGAAGTGTTATTAACCGAACCCGAACGGGTAACCCGAAATATCCGAAATTAAAAGTCAATATAAATATTTTAAATAGATATAATTATTTTAAATATTCAGTTTAATCTTTATTTTGATATGATGTATACAATAAATATTAAAATATAAATAAAGACCTTAAATATATAACTAGTTATAAATAATTACTTTATAATTTGCTCGTTAAAATAACTAGTTAAAATAATTTATACTATAAAGTAATGCATATTGTGTACAAATGATGTTTGTTTTCATGATTGATTTAACATTTTATCAAAGAACTTTTTGTTGTTATTTTTGATATTTTGGATGTTTTTCGGATTTGATGTGTTTGGATTTGGATGTTTTTTTCTTATGAAATGTTGTTATATTCGAATTTATATGTGTTTAGATGCTTTTTATTTCAGTTTAACCATTATGTTTTATATGTTTAGTTTTAGTTATTATGTATTTTACTTCAGTATAATCCGAACCGAACCCGAAAAACCCAAAACCGAATGATATATGATTACTTTACGGGTTTTAGGATGCAATACAAATTATAACCGAAACCGAAGTGATATTATCCGAATCCGACCCGTACTAATTAAATTTTAGTATGGGTACTAGAAGCCTAAACCCGAAAATCCGAAAACCCGAAAAACCCGACCCGAACGCCAACGGGTACCCGAACGCCCAGGCCTAGATCGACCGCTAAGACCTGGTGTCGATCGACGGTGAAATCAGAAGGAAGTGCGAACGAGATTTGATATTTTCACCAAGCAAATTAGACCAGCTCTCGCATGCGCCTAACAACCTAGTTCAATAGAGTCTATTCTAGCGCAGAACCTACTCTCATAGTCATGTCTTACTTTCGAGATTCTAGTTAGCTACTCTAGAATGCAAGCATTAAGCACAACTCAATTGATGGACATTAAATTAACCTAGCAATCCTACTTTTGGGCTAATCTATGATTGCTATCACTCAACCCTAAATCTAGTTGATAACTAATTAGACATAATTAAAGTAAAAATAATAATCTGAATATAATGCATA
This sequence comes from Moricandia moricandioides, assembly GCA_905132885.1. Classification (NCBI taxonomy): domain Eukaryota; kingdom Viridiplantae; phylum Streptophyta; class Magnoliopsida; order Brassicales; family Brassicaceae; genus Moricandia; species Moricandia moricandioides. The sequence goes on from CAJHQQ010004228.1 coordinate 18,210, forward strand.
GATAAAATACTAGGGTTCCAATACGAATTTCCCTAAGGAATTATGAATCTTCACCCCTAAATAAATCCTAAAACTATGATGGGGTTCTGGTGCCCACACAAACAAGCACCGCAGACCAGACTCTACACATGCCTCTACACTATTCTGGTGTAATACATAAAATATATACAAAACCCTAAAATCTAGGTCAAAACTCGTCCAGGGGTAATCTTTTAATTTTGTGTTTTTTTCTGTAACTTGGGCTTGAAAATCGGCTGTTTGCGAATTGGACATCGATCGATGGCAGATGTACAACATCGATCGATCTTGGTCATGTAATATTGGCTGACGCCAACGTTGTGTCGTCGATCGATGGTAGTCTTGTACTTTGACTCTCAATACGATCAGCTATGGATTATTCTCCTATAAATGCTCCAAAACTCCAAGTATCTCGATATATCTCCAAAACGTACCTGGACCTATAAAGACCTTAAGACATAGCCTAGACACACATAACAAACCCTAAATAGAGCATATAGCATGGTTTAAAACTGGTAATAAATAGGCTATATCAGCAGGCGACTGGGTTTCTGACTTACCTGTTCAGATCGCTCCTGGTAAGAGACGGTTGACGCTTTTCTCGAAGGCGGAACACGACCAGATAAGATGAGCCAAAAAAAATGAAAGCATTTCCCGATCTCAACGCAATTGTTGAGGGCCAAGGGGGGACCAAAGACCGTCGATCTAATGGCGATGATCGACGGGATGGCCTAGGGGGTCAGACTTCGCCCCTCTGGACGCGCAGAGGGCTCGAATCCATGTCTAAGGGAGGGGGTTCCCAAGCCCAAGAAGAAGGGAAAGAAGAGGAAACGTGATGATAATCCTGCCGTGGAGGATCACCACGAAGAGGACGAGGACAAGGCCGTGGAGGATGTGCGGACCAAAGAGTGTCCGAAAAAGAAGAAGAATAAGAATTATGTCGAGAAAGTGCTCGGTATCGATGAGGGGATGCCCAAACATGGCCTAATAGTTCCCGAGTTACTCGGGGATATGCAAACGGTGCCGATGGTAGGCCATACAAATACATTCCTGGCTGGGAAACCGGAGGATATTTCCCCAGAGATTCCTCTTGAGAGAAAGACGAAAGAGAAGAGGAGCTCCAGGGGGAGTTTTGAGTCAGAGCTAATCCGTTAAGGGGTGGGGGGAGTATGTGAGAAACGAGTTCCGCCGACACGGGTTTGATCACTTCGGTCCTAGGTTCTACTTCTCAAGTCTCTCGGCCATCCGGCGGTTTGGGATTCATCCTTCCTCAAAAGCATCAGGTGGATTTCCCTGACCAGTTCAAGTTTGCATACGACAAGGACACCCCGCTTGTATATGATGGCGCTCAGTGCCCTGAACTGCTCCGTCAGATCAGGGGCGGACTGGACGATATGCCAGACGTGGATTATCTGATGTTCAAGGACGCCTACATCGATGTCGCTCGGTTCAAGTTGTTGGTGAGCACTATAGCGGTCCTCTAACTCTTTTCTTTTTTCTTTTTTGTGATTTTTGTCTCTAAGTGGCTGGACTTTCCTTCTCCAGAACGATGGCAGCATGAACATCCTTGTGGAGAAGTACGAATCGACCTTGAATAAAACGCTAGCCCAACTCGACAAGGCCGAAAAGAAGGTTGAATCCAAAAACAGGCGTGTCGCTTGTCTGAAGGAAGAGCTGCACACTAGGTCTTGGGAGATGGATTTGGCCGTTAGTCGGGAGGAGACCCAAGAGAAGAGGGCCGACTTGGGGAGCGTTAGGGAGGAGATGGAGAAACTCCGACGGGAAAAGGCTGCACTCGAGTTGGAAAAGGTTGAACTGGAAATGGAAAGAGCTGATGCTGCCGAGAGGCATACCATGGAGCTTTCTCGACTCACGAATCCATGAGTTTCGAGGTCACCCAGGAGAGAATAAGGGTTCAGACAGCCATGCTCGCTAAGGCCAACCGTCGGTTTGGCAACATTCACGAGCGGGAATCTTACAACGACGCTTTCAACTTTGCATGTTATGTCTATTTTCAGGCGTTCAGGACGAGGAATTTCCTCCAGATGCTTAAAATAAGAGGGGAGCCCTTCTCGCAGGTGACAATTGACTTCTTCGCCGATGATAAGAAGAAATACGAACAAGAGGCCACCCAATTAGAATTTGGGAAGCTCTCAGAGTCTGATCTTTCCTTGTCTTCTCTGTTTCTCGAGTCCCCGTTCCTCAACGAAGATCTCCTCTCTGGGCTTGACTTGTATGGGTCGAATGGCGACTTGATTGACCCCGTAATGGCCACCAATTTCCTGGCCTCGAACCTCTCTCTCGGGAATCCTTCAGGGGAACGACTCAAAGGTCCCTCAACCAGCGGTGGGTCAGAGTCCGGTTAAAAGGGGGTTCCAATGCCTCAGCGGATGAGGAAAGTTCGGATCTTGAGAAAGCGTGGATCGCTGGAAAATGACAAGGCTAAGCCTTTGGATGAAGAGATTTTTCCTGAGCCGTTGACGAACGTACCGAAGGATCCTTCTGAGCAGTGTGATCAAATCGGCAAGGGCAGTGATACGCCCTAAAAGGATCACTCGACCGGTAAGGTATTGGATATGAACTCCGATGGAGAACTGATGGAATGAAGGGTTGCACAATAGTTTCGGAATGGCTACTGATATTCCCGAAGCCAATTTTTTGCCTGATATGACGTACATGTCCCACAAAAAGGCAATCTCGATCCGTTGCTTGATGTGACGCACAATTCCAACGGAAAATAGAAGTTTGCTTGGAACTAACCACACCAAGAAACAAGAGATGTTCTAAATCAAAGAACAAAGAGTAAGACTCAAAAAGTTGAAAGGAAAATTGACATGGAGTATGTTTATTGTTCTAGCAGGGTATAAATATCCTAAAAAATTAAGTATCAAATTAACTCTTAATCCTAACACACAAAACAATACTCTTGCCAAGAGAAATCATGTGTAGTATTTAGGGATCGAATCCACAGAAAATAATGATACACAATCGATTTCTTATTTCTAAAGACTAAGCTATCTGATTATATATATATATATATTGGTAACAAGTAATCAGGTCAAGGAAATATTCCTTATTAGAAGGTGTAGATGCAATATGCAAATTGCTAATAGTGTACATCGGCTCTCCCAATGGTTAGCTACATATTATTCTCCTCTAAATGCTCCAAAAGCTCCAAAAATCTCCATATATCTCTAAAACGTACCTAGACCCGTAAATACCTTAAAACATAGCCTAGACACATGTAATAGACCCTAAATAGAGCCTATAACATGGCCTAAAATTGGTCATAAATAGGCTATATCAACTCCCCTAGACTTAACTTTTTGCTTGTCCTAAAGCAAACAAGCCTACGAAATAGGTTTTGAAAAGCGAAGACTCACATAATATCTAAGTATGACTATCACCTTACTTTGTTGCAACCACATCCTGTCAAGTCAATCACAGAGAAACATTATATACCATATCCTAGTATAGCAACCAAATCCATTCTACCAACAACATAGCGAATACTAGTCTGACTCCCCCCTTTACTGATTTCTTTTATTTCCATAAAATAAAAATGCAGGCTTTACCTTGGGAATATCGATCAAAGGATATATGAAGTCTTACCTTTGCAAGAGTGTACACACAAGTAGTCTTCTCTGATTCCTTTCCTCTCTCTCTTCTCACTTCTTCTCAATCAATGTATCCCTTCTTTTTAGAGTATCATTTTAGTTTTTTAATTGACTGAGATATTTTGATAGGCTTCCATGAATCAAGCCGTAATGGTCTTTGCCAGCAGATCATGTTCACTTCTTTTTGACCTTTATCTCTTTCTAGGATCATATGAATCAAGCTTTAATGGTAGTAGCCACCAAATCCTTTTCGAGTCCTTTTTTAATCTGAAGGGGATAGAGAGGGGAATCAGAAGCACACAGACTTTTACCTTCCATAATTGCAGAAAGAATCTGATCTAGTGTATAACAAATCCCAAAGCAAGCAAATAGTCATGATTAGTTTTGGAAATCAGTTTTGGTTCCTTCAAACTTTCTAAGAAAGTGTGATATAGTGGCAGGATGATTCACTTCGGTATCTTTAGTAATCTCTGCAAACAACCTTCTAAGAATGGTGCTAAAGTGTAGTTAGTCAATAATAAATTTCGATCATAGTCTTCTTCTTGACTCAATAAAACTTTTTGAAAAAACTTATATAGATAGTAAGTAAAACTCAAAAACAATAAAATAGCATTATGAAACCTCCCCCAGACTTAAATTACACTGTCCCCAGTGTAATCCGCCCCAGATTGGTTATGAAAAATAAAATCATAAGTAAATAGCTAAAGTATAGAACTCGATACCTCTCTCTGTAAGAGTGTCGATCGATGGTAGGCGGGTTTGGTCGATTGATGGTCGCGATCCATTGTCGACCGATGGTGCCTCTATGGTGTCGATCGATGGTAGCATAAATAGTCTGTACAAATAAAATAAAACTCGAAATAAATAGTAGTATAAATAAAACTATGTAAAAACTTACTAGACAGTGGGTTGCCTCCCACTCAGCCCTTGGTTATAGTCTTAAGCTCGACGTATTGAACTTTCTGACTAGAATGGAGGTGGATCAACACTTGGAAAACAAGTGTCTACATCTTCTTTGCTCTTGTGAAACCATGTACCAACGAAATTTATCATCGCGTCATCTCCTCTGTCTTTCTCGTTCTTTATGATCTCTTTAATAACCTCCACTAAATGCATTCTCCTATGTAGATTCTCAATATTCCGTTGTAGCATTCTAAGTCTGGCAGCTGTAGTCTCTGATTTATCCTTCAATTTCTGAGAAATATCTTCCTTCATCAGGCTCTGAGAAAAAGCAATCTCATTGAACCTGTCTTCTAATTGTTTTTCTGCTGCGTACTTCTGTCTGTCGAAAAAAGTATCGATCGATGGCATGATGCTGCCATCGATTGTTGTCAGTCTATCTGGTCCACTCGCATGCTGTCTTTGAACAATATCCAAATCTTGCTTCATCTCATCCGTGCATGTAGTCAAACTGGTGAGGCATTTGTCTATAGGATAGTATACATCATCAAGCCTCCTGTAGAAATCTTCCAATGACATCTCTTTAGTTTTGTAGATCTCATCCACAATATCGTCAATCTCTGCTCTGCTGTATGTTTCTTGCTTCTACCTGGACATAGCGATCTTTGCTGCATGTTCAGGTAAACATATGTAACTCTACTCAAACATAGTAGCTCTCTCTAGAACTGCCCTGATATCTTCTTCTTGCACTTTCACAACTCTTTCGTCTAGAGCCCGTGCATTACCATTCTCATCTTTGTAGATGCCATACTCATCTATCTTTTCCCAAAAGAAATTTGTTTTGCCATCAGCATCAAAAGTTCTCGGTCCATAATCTACGCGACCGTCTATCAGTAGGAGATTTATCCAACTGATTTGTCCTGGAGTGTCTGCCCTAAAGGGATTAGATGTACAAAACTCATGGACTCCTGGAATGGTGGTATCAATAGATGCATTCTTATTTTTGTCGATCGATGGTTGAGTTTGGATCGGCTTGTGCTTCTGCTCTTTGCTGTCGATCGATATTGGTACCTTTGCGTCGATCGATACTGGTACCTTTGCGTCGATCGATGTTTGTTGCTGTTGTCCAAATAAATTTCCTGATCGTTTAGCCAAAACAAGGGCGTATGCTACATCCTCCGTAGGTAGATTTAAAATTCTCCCTAAATATCTCGTGCACGTCCTTCTGTATCTCTTAAAATTCCAAATTCATCTGGTCTGAGATAACCATCTTCTATATCTTCTACTCCAAGTAATTTTCTTGTTTTGTTTGATGTCGTTCGATGGCCAAGATAGGCCGACGATTGAAGCTTGATTTCCCACTCTCGAGTTCATTACCAAGACATCTTCTTCTTCCAGTCCCAAGCTGCAAGACTCGATCAACTCTTTCTCTCTGTAATTTGCATCGTATTCTTTGTAAGCTCTACCGTAACATTGGCATGCCGGTTTGGTGTCGATCGATGTTGTATGTTGACCGTTGATCGATCCTCAATAATCATACTGGTGAAAAAAAGGTTTCGAGCTCCACTAGCCATTGCAAGTATATCTACCACATCTTCTTTCGTGACATGTAGAATTCTGCCATCCATAGCTCTTGCATTACTGTCTCGATCTCTCATAATACCGAGCTCATCTGGTTGTAGATAACCACATTCCCTTTTGCATTATGCAGTTGAATCTCGTTCGATTTCTACTTCATTCTCAGTATCGATCGATGGTGTATGGTTGCCGTCGATCGATGTCGATTTCCCAGGTTGATGGGAAACATGAAAAACACCAGCCTCTTCCATAGCAATCCCTCGGTATTCAATTATTTCTTTGTCTTTGTAGTCTTTGTCGTATTCGAGGTAGGTTGTGTTGTAATCGAAATATCCATTGTAGGTGTTGACTTGTTCGGATGTTTGAGTGTCGATCGATTCGATAGGGTGGGCGTCGATCGATTGTTAAACTATAAGGCTGTCGAATGATGTGTTGGGTGGGGTATCGATCGATGCTCCTTCTTCCAATTCCTCACCAAAATCGTAATCGCAGAAGCATGTGGCCACAAGCTCTGCATCATTGGACAATTCAATAAGAGTAGCCTTGTTCTTATTCTTGACAGGTTCATAAAAAATATTTTAATCAATTAAAGATAGATACATCATGTTTAACTTCATGTCACATATGACTACCACAGTAGCCATGAATGCTCTCCCAAGTAGTAGAGAAGAGTTCCAATCTATCATGACGTCCATTACATGAAAGTCTGTTGGGACTAAGGTTTGTTGATTTGCACTGGAACATCTTTTACCATCCCTCTTGAGTTCACTCTTGAGCAGTCTGTGAATGTAAAAGAATCATTGGAGTGTTCCACTTTCAGGTCCAGCTCCTATGCCATAGACTTTGGAATAATGATCACTGAAGATCCAATGTCACAAAGGGCGTTGGGATATTTGTTTCCTTTGATGAAGCATGGAACCACGAATTTGCCAGGATCACTTTTCTTCTTCAAGCAGGTCCTCTGTTTCATCTTCTCTCTGAGGTGATTGAACATTATCTCTATATCATTATCTGTCTCCCTTGTTTCCCTGAAAAACATCCACAATCTGTGAGTATAATAAGCTTCATCAAAAGAAATATCTAGAGAAATTTTAAAAACTCTTTTAGCAAAGCTATCTATCTCCTTTTCATTGGCTTCTCTACATTTATGTTTTGGGATCTTTTGTCTCCTCTTTGAGTGTCCCTCATCTTCTCCATCAGTATCCATAGCTTCAGATGTGTATGTATTCTGTTTTGAAACTGTCACGGTCAAACGTACAATCAAACTTGCATCAAGGTTTGGTAGCCGAACCGGGTTTCTCTCATGTCGATCAATGTTGAGTGTGTACTGTCGATCGATTCTTTTTTCACTCTGACAATGGATGTCATGAGAGTGATGTCGATCTATGTTAGTCAATTCACATGACGCCACTGATTCTGTAGGTTTCACCATCGATCAATTCACTCTGGTTATGAGAATTGCCGAGTGATATGGAATTTTCCACACGAAAAGCGCTGGTTTGGGGATTCTTTTTCTTCACTTACTGCCAGATATCATCATCAATCAATGCATTGACGTGGTGCTTTTGTCGAGACTCGATCTTCTCCTTAATCAAGCTTTATGCCTCTTAATGGTCTCACTTTCTTGCATCACTTGATTCTCCAGTTTCCTCACATGAGTGCTGAGGTTTTCAAACTTGGTATCGAGGTTGAGGTACAAACCATCTATCTTTCCATTGAAATCCACAGTCATCTTCTGCTGTCCCTCTAAAACTCTGTCAACCATTGCTTCAATCTTGCTTTCCGGCCCTTCTGGAGGAGGATTCTGGTAGTAGGAAGATCCATAATTCTTGTTGTTGTTGAAGGGCCATCGCCGTGAATTCTGATTAAAGTTACTCCTTTGACAAGTATCATAGGAGTTCCTGTTGAAGCATGGATTCCCTTGTCTCTGGAAACCATTCCCATCAATGTAGTTTACATCTTCTTCTTCAATCTCATCTTCTCTAGACTCAATTGCTTCCACTTCTGCGAAACATACCTGCTTATTGAAAAATCTCTTAACACTATCCATTTTTTCCTTGACCTCTTCAATCTGCTCATTGCTTACAGCTGGATCTGATTTTCTTCTTTCAAAGTCAGTGTTCTTGGTGCTGCTACTAGATGTCAGATTCTCAATCAATCTAGTAGCTTATTCTGGGCTTCTAGTGCTGAAATTTTCCTCACTAGTTGTGTCCAACGCCATCAGATATTGTAATCCAATACCTCTGAAGCAAGTGCTAAGAAGCTTCAGTTCGTTGAACCCGTGATGTGGACAGTTGATGTGGGGTTTTATTTCACTTTCAAATTAACCCTATATTCCCACTTTACTCTCTCAAATAAGAGGTTCAATGTAGTACTTAGGGATCGAATCCACATAGACTATAGGATTGCACAATAGACTTTTTGTTTTCGTATTAAAGCTAGATGAATTATAACAATAACAATAAAAGCGATCTTTAAGATTGATTTGGTTTGTGAAGATTAATTTAGGATGTTAGACGTAGGGGAAATTCTCAGGTAGATTTTAATAATCCAGATTAATAGGTTTCTAGGGTTTTATTAAGTGTAGTTCTGAATTTAAACGTTAGGGTTTAGGAGATCACTCTCGAGCATCTCGGCTGAGCGTCGATCGATGGCAACACAATGTCGTCGATCGATGCTCATTCTAAACAGTACTAATTTTGTGGTTTAATAGATTCTTTAAACTTCTAATTCAACTCTCGTTTGTTACTAGTTATTTAGATTGTTTAAGATAGATTCCAGGGTATAACCAAGCTCTGGCTTGCGCTATATAACCCTAATTTCTAAGATGGGAGTGATCAAATTCAACTTAGCATTAAATGCAACTTAAACAAAGAACCAAGAAGATTACCCTAACAATTCTATAAAATCACCAATAAATTACTACCATTGAATAACCCTAAATCTAATAAAGAATTACTCAGACATAGCAATAAAGAACATCATTAAATTATGAATAAATTGCATAGAACAGAATGAGTAAAAAGATAAGGAGTTCAAGATCTTCTCCTTAATGATGATAAGATCTTTCTCTCCAATAGATGTAGCAATGTGTTCCAACTCTAAAACTCTTGTGTAACTTGTGGCTGCTTAGTTTCAGAATAATAAGTTTAGGGTTTTTCAGAGATAGAAAACCCTAATAAATAGTCTAAATTCGGCCATGGACTTGTCTTGCAATTAATGAGACTTCTGGGCAAAACTTGTAATTTCTCAATCCTTCTGTCGACTTTGTCGTCGATCGACTCACAGTGTGTGACATCGATCGATGGTCCATTCATAATTCTGGATCGACTCTGGGTTTTTGCTGAGCAGTCCTAATTGCTCCAAAATAGTCCAAAAGTTCCAATTGCTTCCAAAAAGTACCTAGACCTGTAGATGCTCTAAAACAATGTCAAATGCATATAAAAGACTCTAAATATACTACATATATCATAGGTAAAATAGGTAAAATCCATAGTATATCCACATCCCCAGACTTAACCTTTTGCTTGTCCTCAAACAACAAGCAAACAACGCATGTGTGAGAAGTTTTGAAAAACGAAGACTCCCATACTGTCTAAGTATAACTATCACATTACTTTATTCAAACCACATCCTATCAAGCCAATAACAGAGAAACTTTATATATCATATCCTACTATAGCAATCAAATACATTCTACCAACAACTTAGCGAATACTAGTTTGACTCGCCCCTCTACTGATTTCATTTCTTTGCATAAAATAAAAGTGCAGGCTTTACTTTGGAAGTATTGATCAAGGGACACATGGACTCTTACCTCTGCAAGTATCTTAACACACAGGTAGCCTTCTCTGATTCCTTTCCTCTCTCTCTTCTCACTTCTTCTCAGTCAATGTCTCCCTTGTTTTGAGGGTATCATTTTATTTAATTAATTGACTGAGATATTTGGGTAGGCTTCCATGAATAAACCTTGTAATTTCCCAATCTTTGTGCCGACTTGGTCGCCGATCGACTCACAGAGTGTGACATCGACCGATGGTCCATTCATAATTCTGGATCCGACTGTGGGTTTTTGCTGAGCAGTCCTAATTACTCCAAAATAGTCCAAAAGCTTCAATTACTTCCAATAAGTACCTAGACCTGTAAATGCTCTAAAACAATCCCAAATGCATATAAAAGACTCTAAATATACTATATATATCATAGATAAAATCCATAGTATATCAGTTTGTGTTATTGCTTCCATATCTGAGTAATCATCTTGTTAGGTTTATGGATTTCATGTTCTTAATGTCAAACTGATAGTCATAGGATTGTTAGGTTATCAATAGATCTGTACACCATGGTGGCTTTTAATACTAGGATATAGAGTAGTGGAATAGCACGAGAGTGTGTCTGATTGCTTGAACCTAAAATCATAGGAAAATCTAGAGGAAAGAGAGTGCAATTAACTAACGGAACCCGAGCCCTATGTGGATTAGATATCTAGGCGCATACGAGATATAATTTAGGATCTAGTTGAACATTATCGATATGTGTGTTAATGCTTGTCTGAGGTAATATCGATCGATACCCAGGCATTGGTATCGATCGACACTCGATCCTTGTTTGCATGCGAGAGCTGGAACATAGAACTTAGGCATCTTAATAGTAATTGTATGCGAGAGCTGGATTACTTTCTTATTGAATTCGAGTTCTAGAATTTGATCAATAAAACCCTAAGCATCCTTGATATTTGTTTTGAATCTATTGATTGATAAATCCCTAGACCTAACTATTTTATCTTATCTTTATCAAACCAATCACCTGCTTACTTGTCTACTATTACTTCTTTAATAAACTGTTTGCCTAGCTTAATATAAACATCTATAGTCTATTGTGTGTCCACGCTCCATGTGGATTTGATCCCTAAGTACTACAACTGAACCTCTTATTTAAGAGAGTAAAACGTAGCTAACAAGGTTAATTTGGGAGTGCATCATAAAAGTTACATCAGATTTGGCGCCATTGCCGGGGAGCGAGGATCGCCATTAGGCTTTATTAATAAGTTTAGTCTAGGTTTTTATTTTCTGTTTCAGTTACTTACATAAAATTTTCCTTGTCTTTCAGGTACATGCAGAGCAGTACCAGGAGCAACAAGGAAAAAAACTTACTTTTCTCAGACCCAGCAGCCATTGAACGCACCATCCGCAGAGAAAAACGTCTAGCATCGATCGACAACAACACTTCGAGGTCGATCGACACCACTCTTGGACAAACATCGATAGAAACTTCTACTCTACCATCGATCGACAGTAACCAGCGAGTAGAGATGATTGCGACACTTATTCTGACTAGGGATTGGAATGGAGACCTGCATGACCCTGAGGGTTTTCTATGTAATGCAGCATGTCAGAAATTAGATGCACATGGCGCTGTAATCCCGGAGCATCGATCGATATCAGTGTGTATCAGGCCTACTCGATTCTATATTAACAGGTCTGCGATTCAACCTCGACAAATACAGGGGTTGAACGGCCAGATAAGATCTGCATAATTTACTCATGTGAGCAAGCACCCCTTTCATGGCCTTCCGCATGAAGATACCATGGACCACATTGAAACACTAGAGGATTTTGTTTCTAGCATCCTTGAGCATGAAGAAACTAAAGACTATCTTCTATGCAAGTTCTTCAAGTATTCTCTCTCAGGAAATGCAGTTGTTTGGCTGAAACTTCTACCACCAGCATCTCTCACTACCTGGGATGATGTCAAGACTGCGTTTCTGACTAATTTTTTGATGATGCAAAGACTGAAGAGCTAAGGGATAATATTTTGACATTCTCCCAGGGACCTACTGAAGGGTTTAGAAGCTCTTGGGACAGATTTAGGGGGTACCAAAAAGACTGTCCAGATCATGGTTTCACGTATGTTCAACTACTGGGATCCTTCGCCAAAGGTATTTATGCGCAGTATCATATAATGTTGGATCAGGCAAGCGAAGGGAACTTTAAGACTAGGACTCCAGAGGAAGCTAAGAGACTGATTCAGAACTTTGTGTCTAGCAACAATATTAGGAATATTGATACTCACAGAACGCAATCAGGTGTTACAAATAATGACAAGATCATTGAGGTCGAGGACAAAACTGATTTTGTACATGAATTCTCGTTGGTTGAACAAGGTGCCGAAGAGGACGAGAATCATATAAATGAAATCTGTTTTCAGGACCATATTCAGAGGATGGAATCTATGAAGGAACGAGCCATAAAAATTTAGCAGAAGATGAGTGCATACTTAAATTTGAGGTTGGATTCTATTCACAAAGAGCTGAATTGAAAATTAGAAGCCATGAACACCCATGTCAGGATGCTAAACACCCATAATTCTCAGACAACAGAAGCAGTGAAGATGTAAGAAGCTCTAGTTAAAGGGAAATATGGGGAGAGCAAGAGGCACCAGGTTGATGCCATCTTAGATAATGAATTTGGGGAAGTAATCGAGCATGAGAAGCTGGAAGAATGTGCTTTTCTAGTCGAAAGTTCTATGACCTTTGGCAGCTCGCACTTGTGTCGATCGACACCCATAAAAGAGTACGTAGGAACGGTTAAAATTCAGAGCCACTCAGACTTAGCCACACGACACCCGCTTCCTCCCAACCCATACTGTGTTAAAACTGACTCTGTCGATCGACACCAACATGACAACATCAATCGACATCAAGGGGCGACAAACAATCGACGACATCAGACTTTGGCCATAGACAAACCTTTGGCCGAACCC
>CAJHQQ010004229.1:0-31002 GCA_905132885.1 Moricandia moricandioides
TCCCACTTTTAACTGAAGTGATTCCAGTTTACCCTGTTTGGAGATTTGGCAATTTCTTCTTGATACTAATAAAACCAGAATGAATCACGATGTAACAAGCTTGATTTGGACTCATTAATCAGTTTAGAATCACCCTGAAGCAGAATCAAGATCATAGGAGTTATGATGAAGAAATTATCCCACTTTTAACCGAAGTGATTCCAGTTTATCCTGTTTGGAGATTTGACAATTTTTTCTTGATACTAATAAAACCGGAATGAATCACGATGTAAGAAGCTTGATTTGGACTCATTAATCAGTTTAGAATCACTCTGAAGTAGAATCAAGATCATAGGAGTTATGATGAAGAAGTTATCCCACTTTTAACCGAAGTGATTCCAGTTTACCCTGTTTGGAGATTTGGCAATTTCTTCTTGATACAAATAAAACCAGAATGAATCACGATGTAACAAGCTTGATTTGGACTCATTAATCAGTTTAGAATCACCCTGAAGTAGAATAAAGATCATAGGAGTTATGATGAAGAAATTATCCCACTTTTAACCGAAGTGATTCCAGTTTACCCAGTTTGGAGATTTGGCAATTTCATCTTGATACTAATGAAAGCAGAATGAATCACGATGTAAGAAGCTTGATTTGGACTCATAAATCAGTGTAGAATCACCCTAAAGTTGAATCAAGATCATAGGCGTTATGATGAAGAAGTTATCCCACTTTTAACCGAAGTGATTCCAGTTTACCCTGTTTGGAGATTTGGCAATTTCTTTTTGATACTAATAAAACCAGAATGAATCACGATGTAAGAAGCTTGATTTGGACTCATTAATCAGTGTAGAATCACCCTGAAGTTGAATTAATATCATAGGAGTTATGATGAAGAAGTTATCCCACTTTTAACCGAAGTGATTCCAGTTTACCCTGTTTGTAGATTTGGCAATTTCTTCTTGATACTAATAAAACCAGAATGAATCACGATGTAAGAAGCTTGATTTGGACTCATTAATCAGTGTAGAATCACCCTGAAGTAGAATCAAGATCATAGGAGTTATGATGAAGAAGTTATCCCACTTTTAACCGAAGTGATTCCAGTTTATCCTGTTTGTAGATTTGGCAATTTCTTCTTGATGCTAATAAAACCAGAATCAATCATGATGTAAGAAGCTTGATTTGGACTCATTAATCAGTGTAGAATAACCCTGAAGTAGAATCAAGATCATATTAGTTATGATGAAGAAGTTATCCCACTTTTAACCGAAGTGATTCCAGTTTACCCTGTTTGGAGATTTGGCAATTTCTTCTTGATACTAATAAAACCAGAATGAATCACGATGTAACAATCTTGATTTGGACTCATTAATCAGTTTAGAATCACCCTGAAGCAGAATCAAGATCATAGGAGTTATGATGAAGAAATTATCCCACTTTTAACCGAAGTGATTCCAGTTTATCCTGTTTGGAGATTTGGCAATTTCTTCTTGATACTAATAAAACCAGAATGAATCACGATGTAAGAAGCTTGATTTGGACTCACAAATCAGTGTAGAATCCCCCTAAAGTTGAATCAAGATCATAGGAGTTATGATGAAGAAGTTATCCCACTTTTAACCGAAGTGATTCCAGTTTACCCTGTTTGGAGATTTGGCAATTTCTTTTTGATACTAATAAAACCAGAATGAATCACGATGTAAGAAGCTTGATTTGGACTCATTAATCAGTGTAGAATCACCCTGAAGTTGAATCAATATCATAGGAGTTATGATGAAGAAGTTATCGCACTTTTAACCGAAGTGATTCCAGTTTACCCTGTTTGGAGATTTGGCAATTTCTTCTTGATTCTAATAAAACCAGAATGAATCAAGATGCAAGACGCTTGATTTGGACTCATAAATCAGTTTAGAATCACTCTGAAGTAGAATCAAGATCATAGGAGTTATGATGAAGAAGTTATCCCACTTTTAACCGAAGTGATTCCAGTTTACCCTGTTTGGAGATTTGGCAATTTCTTCTTGATACAAATAAAACCAGAATGAATCACGATGTAACAAGCTTGATTTGGACTCATTAATCAGTTTAGAATCACCCTGAAGTAGAATAAAGATCATAGGAGTTATGGTGAAGAAATTATCCCACTTTTAACCGAAGTGATTCCAGTTTACCCAGTTTGGAGATTTGACAATTTCTTCTTGATACTAATTAAAGCAGAATGAATCACGATGTAAGAAGATTGATTTAGACTCATAAATCAGTGTAGAATCACCCTAAAGTTGAATCAAGATCATAGGCGTTATGATGAAGAAGTTATCCCACTTTTAACCGAAGTGATTCCAGTTTACCCTGTTTGGAGATTTGGCAATTTCTTTTTGATACTAATAAAACCAGAATGAATCACGATGTAAGAAGCTTGATTTGGACTCATTAATCAGTGTAGAATCACCCTGAAGTTGAATCAATATCATAGGAGTTATGATGAAGAAGTTATCCCACTTTTAACCGATGTGATTCCAGTTTACCCTGTTTGTAGATTTGGCAATTTCTTCTTGATACTAATAAAACCATAATCAATCACGATGTAAGAAGCTTGATTTGGACTCATTAATCAGTGTAGAATCACCCTGAAGTAGAATCAAGATCATAGGAGTTATGATGAAAAAGTTATCCCACTTTTAACCGAAGTGATTCCAGTTTACCCTGTTTGTAGATTTGGCAATTTCTTCTTGATGCTAATAAAACCAGAATCAATCACGATGTAAGAAGCTTGATTTGGACTCATTAATCAGTGTAGAATCACCCTGAAGTAGAATCAAGATCATAGGAGTTATGATGAAGAAGTTATCCCACTTTTAACCGAAGTGATTCCAGCTTACCCTGTTTGGAGATTTGGCAATTTCTTCTTGATACTAATAAAACCAGAATGAATCACGATGTAACAAGCTTGATTTGGACTCATTAATCAGTTTAGAATCACCCTGAAGCAGAATCAAGATCATAGGAGTTATGATGAAGAAATTATCCCACTTTTAACCGAAGTGATTCCAGTTTACCCTGTTTGGAGATTTGGCAATTTCTTCTTGATACTAACAAAACCAGAATGAATCACGATGTAAGAAGCTTGATTTGGACTCACAAATCAGTGTAGAATAACCCTAAAGTTGAATCAAGATCATAGGAGTTATGATGAAGAAGTTATCCCACTTTTAACCGAAGTGATTCCAGTTTACCCTGTTTGGAGATTTGGCAATTTCTTTTTGATACTAATAAAACCAGAATGAATCACGATGTAAGAAGCTTGATTTGGACTCATTAATCAGTGTAGAATCACCCTGAAGTTGAATCAATATCATAGGAGTTATGATGAAGAAGTTATCCCACTTTTAACCGAAGTGATTCCAGTTTACCCTGTT
Organism: Moricandia moricandioides; assembly: GCA_905132885.1. Lineage (NCBI taxonomy): Eukaryota > Viridiplantae > Streptophyta > Magnoliopsida > Brassicales > Brassicaceae > Moricandia > Moricandia moricandioides. Next base: position 3,402 of record CAJHQQ010004229.1, read on the forward strand.
TGGAGATTTGGCAATTTCTTCTTGATTCTAATAAAACCAGAATGAATCAAGATGCAAGACGCTTGATTTGGACTCATAAATCAGTGCAGAGTCATCCTGAAGTAGAATCAAGATCATAGGAGTCATGATGAAGAAGTTATCCCACTTTTAACCGAAGTGATTCCAGTTTACCCTGTTTGGAGATTTGGCAATTTCTTCTTGATACTAATAAAACCAGAATGAATCACGATGTAAGAAGCTTGATTTGGACTCATTAATCAGTTTAGAATCACCCTGAAGCAGAATCAAGATCATAGGAGTTATGATGAAGAAATTATCCCACTTTTAACCGAAGTGATTCCAGTTTACCCTGTTTGGAGATTTGGCAATTTCTTCTTGATACTAATAAAACCAGAATGAATCACGATGTAAGAAGCTTGATTTGGACTCATTAATCAGTGTAGAATCACCCTGAAGTAGAATCAAGATCATAGGAGTTATGATGAAGAAGTTATCCCACTTTTAACCGAAGTGATTCCAGTTTACCCTGTTTGGAGATTTGGCAATTTCTTCTTGATACTAATAAAACCAGAATGAATCACGATGTAAGAAGCTTGATTTGGACTCATTAATCAGTTTAGAATCACCCTGAAGTAGAATCAAGATCATAGGAGTTATGATGAAGAAATTATCCCACTTTTAACCGAAGTGATTCCAGTTTACCCTGTTTGGAGATTTGACAATTTCTTCTTGATACTAATAAAACCAGAATGAATCACGATGTAAGAAGCTTGATTTGGACTCATAAATCAGTGTAGAATCACCCTAAAGTTGAATCAAGATCATAGGAGTTATGATGAAGAAGTTATCCCACTTTTAACCGAAGTGATTCCAGTTTACCCTGTTTGGAGATTTGGCAATTTCTTCTTGATACTAATAAAACCAGAATGAATCACGATGTAAGAAGCTTGATTTGGACTCATTAATCAGTGTAGAATCACCCTGAAGTTGAATCAATATCATAGGAGTTATGATGAAGAAGTTATCCCACTTTTAACCGAAGTGATTCCAGTTTACCCTGTTTGGAGATTTGGCAATTTCTTCTTGATACTAATAAAACCAGAATCAATCACGATGTAAGAAGCTTGATTTGGACTCATTAATCAGTGTAGAATCACCCTGAAGTAGAATCAAGATCATAGGAGTTATGATGAAGAAGTTATCCCACTTTTAACCGAAGTGATTCCAGTTTACCCTGTTTGGAGATTTGGCAATTTCTTCTTGATGCTAATAAAACCAGAATCAATCACGATGTAAGAAGCTTGATTTGGACTCATTAATCAGTGTAGAATCACCCTGAAGTAGAATCAAGATCATAGGAGTTATGATGAAGAAGTTATCCCACTTTTAACCGAAGTGATTCCAGTTTACCCTGTTTGGAGATTTGGCAATTTCTTCTTGATACTAATAAAACCAGAATGAATCACGATGTAACAAGCTTGATTTGGACTCATTAATCAGTTTAGAATCACCCTGAAGCAGAATCAAGATCATAGGAGTTATGATGAAGAAATTATCCCACTTTTAACCGAAGTGATTCCAGTTTACCCTGTTTGGAGATTTGGCAATTTCTTCTTGATACTAACAAAACCAGAATGAATCACGATGTAAGAAGCTTGATTTGGACTCAGAAATCAGTGTAGAATAACCCTAAAGTTGAATCAAGATCATAGGAGTTATGATGAAGAAGTTATCCCACTTTTAACCGAAGTGATTCCAGTTTACCCTGTTTGGAGATTTTGCAATTTCTTTTTGATACTAATAAAACCAGAATGAATCACGATGTAAGAAGCTTGATTTGGACTCATTAATCAGTGTAGAATCACCCTGAAGTTGAATCAATATCATAGGAGTTATGATGAAGAAGTTATCCCACTTTTAACCGAAGTGATTCCAGTTTACCCTGTTTGGAGATTTGGCAATTTCTTCTTGATTCTAATAAAACCAGAATGAATCAAGATGCAAGACGCTTGATTTGGACTCATAAATCAGTGCAGAGTCATCCTGAAGTAGAATCAAGATCATAGGAGTCATGATGAAGAAGTTGTCCCACTTTTAACCGAAGTGATTCCAGTTTACCCTGTTTGGAGATTTGGCAATTTCTTCTTGATACTAATAAAACCAGAATGAATCACGATGTAAGAAGCTTGATTTGGACTCATTAATCAGTTTAGAATCACCCTGAAGCAGAATCAAGATCATAGGAGTTATGATGAAGAAATTATCCCACTTTTAACCGAAGTGATTCCAGTTTACCCTGTTTGGAGATTTGGCAATTTTTTCTTGATACTAATAAAACCAGAATGAATCACGATGTAAGAAGCTTGATTTGGACTCATTAATCAGTTTAGAATCACCCTGAAGTAGAATCAAGATCATAGGAGTTATGATGAAGAAGTTATCCCACTTTTAACCGAAGTGATTCCAGTTTACCCTGTTTGGAGATTTGGCAATTTCTTCTTGATACTAATAAAACAGAATGAATCACGATGTAACAAGCTTGATTTGGACTCATTAATCAGTTTAGAATCACCCTGAAGTAGAATCAAGATCATAGGAGTTATGATGAAGAAATTATCCCACTTTTAACCGAAGTGATTCCAGTTTACCCAGTTTGGAGATTTGGCAATTTCTTCTTGATACTAATAAAACCAGAATGAATCACGATGTAAGAAGCTTGATTTGGACTCATAAATCAGTGTAGAATCACCCTAAAGTTGAATCAAGATCATAGGAGTTATGATGAAGAAGTTATCCCACTTTTAACCGAAGTGATTCCAGTTTACCCTGTTTGGAGATTTGGCAATTTCTTCTTGATACTAATAAAACCAGAATGAATCACGATGTAAGAAGCTTGATTTGGACTCATTAATCAGTGTAGAATCACCCTGAAGTTGAATCAATATCATAGGAGTTATGATGAAGAAGTTATCCCACTTTTAACCGAAGTGATTCCAGTTTACCCTGTTTGGAGATTTGGCAATTTCTTCTTGATACTAATAAAACCAGAATGAATCACGATGTAAGAAGCTTGATTTGGACTCATTAATCAGTGTAGAATCACCCTGAAGTAGAATCAAGATCATAGGAGTTATGATGAAGAAGTTATCCCACTTTTAACCGAAGTGATTCCAGTTTACCCTGTTTGTAGATTTGGCAATTTCTTCTTGATGCTAATAAAACCAGAATCAATTATGATTTAAGAAGCTTGATTTGGACTCATTAATCAGTGTAGAATCACCCTGAAGTAGAATCAAGATCATAGGAGTTATGATGAAGAAGTTATCCCACTTTTAACCGAAGTGATTCCAGTTTACCCTGTTTGGAGATTTGGCAATTTCTTCTTGATACTAATAAAACCAGAATGAATCACGATGTAACAAGCTTGATTTGGACTCATTAATCAGTTTAGAATCACCCTGAAGCAGAATCAAGATCATAGGAGTTATGATGAAGAAATTATCCCACTTTTAACCGAAGTGATTCCAGTTTACCCTGTTTGGAGATTTGGCAATTTCTTCTTGATACTAGTAAAACCAGAATGAATCACGATGTAAGAAGCTTGATTTGGAATCACAAATCAGCTTAGAATCCCCCTAAAGTTGAATCAAGATCATAGGAGTTATGATGAAGAAGTTATCCCACTTTTAACCGAAGTGATTCCAGTTTACCCTGTTTGGAGATTTGGCAATTTCTTTTTGATACTAATAAAACCAGAATGAATCACGATATAAGAAGCTTGATTTGGACTCATTAATCAGTGTAGAATCACCCTGAAGTTGAATCAATATCATAGGAGTTATGATTAAGAAGTTATCCCACTTTTAACCGAAGTGATTCCAGTTTACCCTGTTTGGAGATTTGGCAATTTCTTCTTGATTCTAGTAAAACCAGAATGAATCAAGATGCAAGACACTTGATTTGGACTCATAAATCAGTGCAGAGTCATCCTGAAGTAGAATAAAGATCATAGGAGTCATGATGAATAAGTTGTCCCACTTTTAACTGAAGTGATTCCAGTTTACCCTGTTTGGAGATTTGGCAATTTCTTCTTGATACTAATAAAACCAGAATGAATCACGATGTAACAATCTTGATTTGGACTCATTAATCAGTTTAGAATCAACCTGAAGCAGAATCAAGATCATAGGAGTTATGATGAAGAAATTATCCCACTTTTAACCGAAGTGATTCCAGTTTATCCTGTTTGGAGATTTGACAATTTCTTCTTGATACTAATAAAACCAGAATGAATCACGATGTAAGAAGCTTGATTTGGACTCATTAATCAGTTTAGAATCACTCTGAAGTAGAATCAAGATCATAGGAATTATGATGAAGAAGTTATCCCACTTTTAACCGAAGTGATTCCAGTTTACCCTGTTTGGAGATTTGGCAATTTCTTCTTGATACAAATAAAACCAGAATGAATCACGATGTAACAAGCTTGATTTGGACTCATTAATCAGTTTAGAATCACCCTGAAGTAGAATAAAGATCATAGGAGTTATGGTGAAGAAATTATCCCACTTTTAACCGAAGTGATTCCAGTTTACCCAGTTTGGAGATTTGGCAATTTCTTCTTGATACTAATAAAAGCAGAATGAATCACGATGTAAGAAGATTGATTTGGACTCATAAATCAGTGTAGAATCACCCTAAAGTTGAATCAAGATCATAGGCGTTATGATGAAGAAGTTATCCCACTTTTAACCGAAGTGATTCCAGTTTACCCTGTTTGGAGATTTGGCAATTTCTTTTTGATACTAATAAAACCAGAATGAATCACGATGTAAGAAGCTTGATTTGGACTCATTAATCAGTGTAGAATCACCCTGAAGTTGAATCAATATCATAGGAGTTATGATGAAGAAGTTATCCCACTTTTAACCGAAGTGATTCCAGTTTACCCTGTTTGTAGATTTGGCAATTTCTTCTTGATACTAATAAAACCAGAATCAATCACGATGTAAGAAGCTTGATTTGGACTCATTAATCAGTGTAGAATCACCCTGAAGTAGAATCAAGATCATAGGAGTTATGATGAAGAAGTTATCCCACTTTTAACCGCAGTGATTCCAGTTTACCATGTTTGTAGATTTGGCAATTTCTTCTTGATGCTAATAAAACCAGAATCAATCACGATGTAAGAAGCTTGATTTGGACTCATTAATCAGTGTAGAATCACCCTGAAGTAGAATCAAGATCGTAGGAGTTATGATGAAGAATTTATCCCACTTTTAACCGAAGTGATTCCAGTTTACCCTGTTTGGAGATTTGGCAATTTTTTCTTGATTCTAATCAAACCAGAATGAATAACGATGTAAGAATCTTGATGTGGACTCATAAATCAGTGGATCATCACCCCGAAGTTGAATCAATATCATAGGAGTTATGATGAAGAAGTTATCCCACTTTTAACCGAAGTGATTCCAGTTTACACTGTTTGGAGATTTGGCAATTTCTTCTTGATACTAATAAAACCAGAATGAATAACGATGTAAGAAGCTTGATTTGGACTCATTAATCAGTGTAGAATCACCCTGAAGTTGAATCAATATCATAGGAGTTATGATGAAGAAGTTATCCCACTTTTAACCGAAGTGATTCCAGTTTACCCTGTTTGGAGATTTGGCAATTTCTTCTTGATTCTAATAAAACCAGAATGAATCAAGATGCAATACGCTTGATTTGGACTCATAAATCAGTACAGAGTCATCCTGAAGTAGAATCAAGATCATAGGAGTCATGATGAAGAAGTTATCCCACTTTTAACCGAAGTGATTCCAGTTTACCCTGTTTGGAGATTTGGCAATTTCTTCTTGATACTAATAAACCAGAATGAATCACGATGTAACAAGCTTGATTTGGACTCATTAATCAGTTTAGAATCACCCTGAAGCATAATCAAGATCATAGGAGTCATGATGAAGAAGTTGTCCCACTTTTAACCGAAGTGATTCCAGTTCACCCTGTTTGGAGATTTGGCAATTTCTTCTTGATACTAATAAACCAGAATGAATCACGATGTAACAAGCTTGATTTGGACTAATTAATCAGTTTAGAATCACCCTGAAGCATAATCAAGATCATAGGAGTTATGATGAAGAAATTATCCCACTTTTAACCGAAGTGATTCCAGTTTACCCTGTTTGTAGATTTGGCAATTTCTTCTTGATACTAATGAAACCAGAATCAATCACGATGTAAGAAGCTTGATTTGGACACATTAATCAGTGTAGAATCACCCTGAAAAAGAATCAAGATCATAGGAGTTATGATGAAGAAGTTATCCCACTTTTAACCGAAGTGATTCCAGTTTACCATGTTTGTAGATTTGGCAATTTCTTCTTGATACTAATAAAACCAGAATGAATCACGATGTAACAAGCTTGATTTGGACTCATTAATCAGTTTAGAATCACCCTGAAGCAGAATCAAGATCATAGGAGTTATGATGAAGAAATTATCCCACTTTTAACCGAAGTGATTCCAGTTTACCCTGTTTGGAGATTTGGCAATTTCTTCTTGATACTAACAAAACCAGAATGAATCACGATGTAAGAAGCTTGATTTGGACTCACAAATCAGTGTAGAATAACCCTAAAGTTGAATCAAGATCATAGGAGTTATGATGAAGAAGTTATCCCACTTTTAACCGAAGTGATTCCAGTTTACCCTGTTTGGAGATTTTGCAATTTCTTTTTGATACTAATAAAACCAGAATGAATCACGATGTAAGAAGCTTGATTTGGACTCATTAATCAGTGTAGAATCACCCTGAAGTTGAATCAATATCATAGGAGTTATGATGAAGAAGTTATCCCACTTTTAACCGAAGTGATTCCAGTTTACCCTGTTTGGAGATTTGGCAATTTCTTCTTGATTCTAATAAAACCAGAATGAATCAAGATGCAAGACGCTTGATTTGGACTCATAAATCAGTGCAGAGTCATCCTGAAGTAGAATCAAGATCATAGAAGTCATGATGAAGAAGTTGTCCCACTTTTAACTGAAGTGATTCCAGTTTACCCTGTTTGGAGATTTGGCAATTTCTTCTTGATACTAATAAAACCAGAATGAATCACGATCTAACAAGCTTGATTTGGACTCATTAATCAGTTTAGAATCACCCTGAAGCAGAATCAAGATCATAGGAGTTATGATGAAGAAATTATCCCACTTTTAACCGAAGTGATTCCAGTTTATCCTGTTTGGAGATTTGACAATTTTTTCTTGATACTAATAAAACCGGAATGAATCACGATATAAGAAGCTTGATTTGGACTCATTAATCAGTTTAGAATCACTCTGAAGTACAATCAAGATCATAGGAGTTATGATGAAGAAGTTATCCCACTTTTAACCGAAGTGATTCCAGTTTACCCTGTTTGGAGATTTGGCAATTTCTTCTTGATACAAATAAAACCAGAATGAATCACGATGTAACAAGCTTGATTTGGACTCATTAATCAGTTTAGAATCACCCTGAAGTAGAATAAAGATCATAGGAGTTATGATGAAGAAATTATCCCACTTTTAACCGAAGTGATTCCAGTTTACCCAGTTTGGAGATTTGGCAATTTCTTCTTGATACTAATAAAAGCAGAATGAATCACGATGTAAGAAGATTTATTTGGACTCATAAATCAGTGTAGAATCACCCTAAAGTTGAATCAAGATCATAGGCGTTATGATGAAGAAGTTATCCCACTTTTAACCGAAGTGATTCCAGTTTACCCTGTTTGGAGATTTGGCAATTTCTTTTTGATACTAATAAAACCAGAATGAATCACGATGTAAGAAGCTTGATTTGGACTCATTAATCAGTGTAGAATCACCCTGAAGTTGAATCAATATCATAGGAGTTATGATGAAGAAGTTATCCCACTTTTAACCGAAGTGATTCCAGTTTACCCTGTTTGTAGATTTGGCAATTTCTTCTTGATACTAATAAAACCAGAATCAATCACGATGTAAGAAGCTTGATTTGGACTCATTAATCAGTGTAGAATCACCCTGAAGTAGAATCAAGATCATAGGAGTTATGATGAAGAAGTTATCCCACTTTTAACCGAAGTGATTCCAGTTTACCCTGTTTGTAGATTTGGCAATTTCTTCTTGATGCTAATAAAACCAGAATCAATCACGATGTAAGAAGCTTGATTTGGACTCATTAATCAGTGTAGAATCACCCTGAAGTAGAATCAAGATCATAGGAGTTATGATGAAGAATTTATCCCACTTTTAACCGAAGTGATTCCAGTTTACCCTGTTTGGAGATTTGGCAATTTTTTCTTGATTCTAATCAAACCAGAATGAATAACGATGTAAGAATCTTGATGTGGACTCATAAATCAGTGGATCATCACCCCGAAGTTGAATCAATATCATAGGAGTTATGATGAAGAAGTTATCCCACTTTTAACCGAAGTGATTCCAGTTTACACTGTTTGGAGATTTGGCAATTTCTTCTTAATACTAATAAAACCAGAATGAATAACGATGTAAGAAGCTTGATTTGGACTCATTAATCAGTGTAGAATCACCCTGAAGTTGAATCAATATCATAGGAGTTATGATGAAGAAGTTATCCCACTTTTAACCGAAGTGATTCCAGTTTACCCTGTTTGGAGATTTGGCAATTTCTTCTTGATTCTAATAAAACCAGAATGAATCAAGATGCAATACGCTTGATTTGGACTCATAAATCAGTACAGAGTCATCCTGAAGTAGAATCAAGATCATAGGAGTCATGATGAAGAAGTTATCCCACTTTTAACCGAAGTGATTCCAGTTTACCCTGTTTGGAGATTTGGCAATTTCTTCTTGATACTAATAAACCAGAATGAATCACGATGTAACAAGCTTGATTTGGACTCATTAATCAGTTTAGAATCACCCTGAAGCATAATCAAGATCATAGGAGTCATGATGAAGAAGTTGTCCCACTTTTAACCGAAGTGATTCCAGTTCACCCTGTTTGGAGATTTGGCAATTTCTTCTTGATACTAATAAACCAGAATGAATCACGATGTAACAAGCTTGATTTGGACTAATTAATCAGTTTAGAATCACCCTGAAGCATAATCAAGATCATAGGAGTTATGATGAAGAAATTATCCTACTTTTAACCGAAGTGATTCCAGTTTACCCTGTTTGTAGATTTGGCAATTTCTTCTTGATACTAATGAAACCAGAATCAATCACGATGTAAGAAGCTTGATTTGGACACATTAATCAGTGTAGAATCACCCTGAAAAAGAATCAAGATCATAGGAGTTATGATGAAGAAGTTATCCCACTTTTAACCGAAGTGATTCCAGTTTACCCTGTTTGTAGATTTGGCAATTTCTTCTTGATACTAATGAAACCAGAATCAATCACGATGTAAGAAGCTTGATTTGGACTCATTAATCAGTGTAGAATCACCCTGAAAAAGAATCAAGATCATAGGAGTTATGATGAAGAAGTTATCCCACTTTTAACCGAAGTGATTCCAGTTTACCCTGTTTGGAGATTTGGCAATTTCTTCTTGATACTAATAAAACCAGAATTAATCACGATGTAAGAAGCTTGATTTGGACTCATTAATCAGTGTAGAATCACCCTGAGGTTGAATCAATATCATAGGAGTTATGATGAAGAAGTTATCCCACTTTTAACCGAAGTGATTCCAGTTTACCCTGTTTGGAGATTTGGCAATTTCTTCTTTATTCTAATCAAAGCAGAATGAATCAAGATGCAAGTCGCTTGATTTGGACTCATAAATCAGTGCAGAGTCATCCTGAAGTAGAATCAAGATCATAGGAGTCATGATGAAGAAGTTGTCCCACTTTTAACCGAAGTGATTCCAGTTTACCCTGTTTGGATATTTGGCAATTTCTTCTTTATACTAATAAAACCAGAATGAATCACGATGTAACAAGCTTGAATTGGACTCATTAATCAGTTTAGAATCACCCTGAAGCATAATCAAGATCATAGGAGTTATGATGAAGAAATTATCCCACTTTTAACCGAAGTGATTCCAGTTTACCCTGTTTGGAGATTTGACAATTTCTTCTTGATACTAATAAAACCAGAATGAATCACGATGTAAGAAGCTTGATTTGGACTCATTAATCAGTGTAGAATCACCCTGAAGTTGAATCAATATCATAGGAGTTATGATGAAGAAGTTATCCCACTTTTAACCGAAGTGATTCCAGTTTATCATGTTTGTAGATTTGGCAATTTCTTCTTGATACTAATAAAACCAGAATCAATCACGATGTAAGAAGCTTGATTTCGACTCATTAATCAGTGTAGAATCACCCTGAAGTAGAATCAAGATCATAGGAGTTATGATGAAGAAGTTATCCCACTTTTAACCGAAGTGATTCCAGTTTACCCTGTTTGTAGATTTGGCAATTTCTTCTTGATACTAATAAAACCAGAATCAATCACGATGTAAGAAGCTTGATTTGGACTCATTAATCAGTGTAGAATCACCCTGAAGTAGAATCAAGATCATAGGAGTTATGATGAAGAAGTTATCCCACTTTTAACCGAAGTGATTCCAGTTTACCCTGTTTGTAGATTTGGCAATTTCTTCTTGATGCTAATAAAACCAGAATCAATCACGATGTAAGAAGCTTGATTTGGACTCATTAATCAGTGTAGAATCACCCTGAAGTAGAATCAAGATCATAGGAGTTATGATGAAGAATTTATCCCACTTTTAACCGAAGTGATTCCAGTTTACCCTGTTTGGAGATTTGGCAATTTTTTCTTGATTCTAATCAAACTAGAATGAATAACGATGTAAGAATCTTGATGTGGACTCATAAATCAGTGGATCATCACCCCGAAGTTGAATCAATATTGTTGAAATTTAAGAATAAGTAACCCCAAACATTTCTGGTGAAGTACATGAGCATAAGGGGGAAGAAGCTCAATGGCTTTCTTGGTTTTCATTGATAACAGAACATACATATTTATGCAAAGTACAAGACTTCATCCTAAAGCTAATGCACGTCAGTCCACTTGTAAACCACTTGTGCCAACTTGCTTCTGATACAAAGTGAAACCAGGAGCTAAAACAGGGAGTAAAAAACGTGTGCCACCTCTAGTTTCACACAGAAGCATCTCAGCAGTTTTCCACCTTCAGAAGTAAGCATAATGAGCTTAGCCTACTATTGTTGACTTTTCTTCACCTGCTTGTCACCAGCTTGCCTGCTTGGCTACTTCTCCTTATTGGATCAGTACTGGGCCTCTTCTTCTTGGGCTCCATTTGTAGACAAACTGATTGGGCTACACTGAGTTGTGTTCAGCCAATCCTTATTGGACTCTCAGACTTGATCATCTTGGACCTGTCTCCTTTGGACTTCTCTTCAAGATAAGGATTGGGCTTCACTTATCCATAAACAGATTGGGCTGCTGGTTCTTCTTTAATCTGATAGGTGGGCTGGTCTTCTTCTTGGTTCAACATGCTATTGGACTCTTCTTCTTGGGCAACTTGTGTAGACAACCTTATTGGGCTACACTGAAACCCTCTCATGCACCTTATGCATTCTTCTTCTTCTTTGGAGCATGAGTGATTGCCACACTCAAATGGATCCCTGAAGGTCTCCATTTTCGTCATCACTCAGCTCCATATAGTGATGATAGCTTTGCTGCCCCAAAGCTCTCCTTCACATTCATAATATGTTCTTTACTCCACACATTCACTATTGTGCTCTTCCTTGTTATGTTTGGAGTTTAGTTAGTAGCTTGTGTCACTCAAGCCATCCTTTGCACCATATGAAGAGCTTCTCCTCCTGCCACTTGGTTTAACTCTTCCTGGTGTTCTCATTTCAACACTCCTCCTCAAGATAGGCTGGATATGAATATGAAAGCCTATCTTGCACAATGAGAACACTTGTGCACATCTCTGGACCTCCTCTCTTTGTGAATCACTTCAACCACCACTTTGATATTTCCTTCTTGGTTTCTCTATCTAAGCTGTCTTTCAGAGGTGCTGCCGGTTTGCCTCTTGTGGTCAGCGTGAGTATAATACTGCCATCTTGGGTCACCGTTGGTCTGCCTCTTTTGGGTCAGCCATCTTACAGTAGAGCTCTGCGTGAATGACAAGCTTGTATGGATTCCACCAGTTGGCTAGTCTCCATGGTTGGTCTTCATGATTCACATTCAAACAGCCTCCCTCAAGATTGTTCTGGATATGGAATGAAAGCCAATCTTGAAATGGGAATCATGAGTGTACACATCTTCTTCTTTTGTGTGGGCTTCTGTTTTTGTTTTTGGTTGTTGAAGTGGTCCCAATAGCACTGCCATCTCCTCCTTTGAATTTCTTGTGTATGTACTGACGTTTTTAACAACTTGGATTCACCATCCTTCTTCATTTGCTTGAATCGCTTCTGATGGGAGCTCCATTTGAACTCCTCCTTTGTTTCAGCTTCATGAGAGCTTGAGATGTGATCCACAAAATACAAGGCTGCTTAAAAACAGCTCTTATTACCACATGAGTTTATAAACAAACTATCTCCTCCTGAGATATTTCACATACGTAATCCTTCTTGAAAACACCATCTTGAAAAACACCTTTGTTCTTCTTGTAGCAACTATTCTGTTGGTAACACAATTGGATAACCTCCACAGACACAGCTACTTGAGATACAAAGGAACACCATACATGTTTTGGTTGATCAACCTCTTCAGCTTATGAACTCCTTATCTCAACACCCAGGAAAACACTTCTGATGTGTAGGCAGGTAGTCACCAGTGAGAGAATGAACAACTTCTTGTTTGGACCAGTTCTGCAATATCTTCATAACTGATCTCCAAAGGCTGTCTTCAACAGCTTCAAATGCCTCCTTAATTTATGGGAAGGCGCCTCTTTCTGGCAAGGATACTGAACTCCAGCTCCTTGTCATCTGGACCATCATGGTCTTCTAAGGCTGCATCTTTAGCAGCTCAACAACTCCTGTTCTCCAATAGTTCTCTGAAAACCTTGAAGACAGAACATCATGTTTCTCATTAGGCGTGCCACTGCCCTTAGAGAATGAGAGTACGCAAATAAGTAACAAGAGTATTGAAGGCCCAAAAACTTGAGCTCTTCCATTAGTAACAAGAATTTTGAAAATTTGTTTGAACAGAGATCTTGCTCTGTTTTTGTTTTGATTTTGCGGAAGCTTTTGGTTCAGGCATAACACTGCTCTGATACCATGTTGAAATTTAAGAATAAGTAACCCCAAACATTTCTGGTGAAGTACATGAGCATAAGGGGGAAGAAGCTCAATGGCTTTCTTGGTTTTCATTGATAACAGAACATACATATTTATGCAAAGTACAAGACTTCATCCTAAAGCTAATGCACGTCAGTCCACTTGTAAACCACTTGTGCCAACTTGCTTCTGATACAAAGTGAAACCAGGAGCTAAAACAGGGAGTAAAAAACGTGTGCCACCTCTAGTTTCACACAGAAGCATCTCAGCAGTTTTCCACCTTCAGAAGTAAGCATAATGAGCTTAGCCTACTATTGTTGACTTTTCTTCACCTGCTTGTCACCAGCTTGCCTGCTTGGCTACTTCTCCTTATTGGATCAGTACTGGGCCTCTTCTTCTTGGGCTCCATTTGTAGACAAACTGATTGGGCTACACTGAGTTGTGTTCAGCCAATCCTTATTGGACTGTCAGACTTGATCATCTTGGACCTGTCTCCTTTGGACTTCTCTTCAAGATAAGGATTGGGCTTCACTTATCCATAAACAGATTGGGCTGCTGGTTCTTCTTTAATCTGATAGGTGGGCTGGTCTTCTTCTTGGTTCAACATGCTATTGGACTCTTCTTCTTGGGCAACTTGTGTAGACAACCTTATTGGGCTACACTGAAACCCTCTCATGCACCTTATGCATTCTTCTTCTTCTTTGGAGCATGAGTGATTGCCACACTCAAATGGATCCCTGAAGGTCTCCATTTTCGTCATCACTCAGCTCCATATAGTGATGATAGCTTTGCTGCCCCAAAGCTCTCCTTCACATTCATAATATGTTCTTTACTCCACACATTCACTATTGTGCTCTTCCTTGTTATGTTTGGAGTTTAGTTAGTAGCTTGTGTCACTCAAGCCATCCTTTGCACCATATGAAGAGCTTCTCCTCCTGCCACTTGGTTCAACTCTTCCTGGTGTTCTCATTTCAACAAATATCATAGGAGTTATGATGAAGAAGTTATCCCACTTTTAACCGAAGTGATTCCAGTTTACCCTGTTTGGAGATTTGGCAATTTCTTTTTGATACTAATAAAACCAGAATGAATCACGATGTAAGAAGCTTGATTTGGACTCATTAATCAGTGTAGAATCACCCTGAAGTTGAATCAATATCATAGGAGTTATGATGAAGAAGTTATCCCACTTTTAACCGAAGTGATTCCAGTTTACCCTGTTTGGAGATTTGGCAATTTCTCCTTGATTCTAATAAAACCAGAATGAATCAAGATGCAATACGCTTGATTTGGACTCATAAATCAGTGCAGAGTCATCCTGAAGTAGAATCAAGATCATAGGAGTCATGATGAAGAAGTTGTCCCACTTTTAACCGAAGTGATTCCAGTTTACCCTGTTTGGAGATTTGGCAATTTCTTCTTGATACTAATAAACCAGAATGAATCACGATGTAACAAGCTTGATTTGGACTCATTAATCAGTTTAGAATCACCCTGAAGCATAATCAAGATCATAGGAGTTATGATGAAGAAATTATCCCACTTTTAACCGAAGTGATTCCAGTTTACCCTGTTTGGAGATTTGACAATTTCTTCTTGATACTAATAAAGCAAGAATGAATCACGATGTAAGAAGCTTGATTTGGACTCATTAATCAGTGTAGAATCACCCTGAAGTTGAATCAATATCAATGGAGTTATGATGAAGAAGTTATCCCACTTTTAACCGAAGTGATTCCAGTTTACCATGTTTGTAGATTTGGCAATTTCTTCTTGATACTAATGAAACCAGAATGAATCACGATGTAAGAAGCTTGATTTGGACTCATTAATCAGTGTAGAATCACCCTGAAAAAGAATCAAGATCATAGGAGTTATGATGAAGAAGTTATCCCACTTTTAACCGAAGTGATTCCAGTTTACCCTGTTTGTAGATTTGGCAATTTCTTCTTGACACTAATGAAACCAGAATCAATCACGATGTAAGAAGCTTGATTTGGACTCATTAATCAGTGTAGAATCACCCTGAAAAAGAATCAAGATCATAGGAGTTATGATGAAGAAGTTATCCCACTTTTAACCGAAGTGATTCCAGTTTACCCTGTTTGGAGATTTGGCAATTTCTTCTTGATACTAATAAAACCAGAATGAATCACGATGTAAGAAGCTTGATTTGGACTCATTAATCAGTGTAGAATCACCCTGAAGTTGAATCAATATCATAGGAGTTATGATGAAGAAGTTATCCCACTTTTAACCGAAGTGATTCCAGTTTACCCTGTTTGGAGATTTGGCAATTTCTTCTTTATTCTAATCAAAGCAGAATGAATCAAGATGCAAGACGCTTGATTTGGACTCATAAATCAGTGCAGAGTCATCCTGAAGTAGAATCAAGATCATAGGAGTCATGATGAAGAAGTTGTCCCACTTTTAACCGAAGTGATTCCAGTTTACCCTGTTTGGATATTTGGCAATTTCTTCTTTATACTAATAAAACCAGAATGAATCACGATGTAACAAGCTTGAATTGGACTCATTAATCAGTTTAGAATCACCCTGAAGCATAATCAAGATCATAGGAGTTATGATGAAGAAATTATCCCACTTTTAACCGAAGTGATTCCAGTTTACCCTGTTTGGAGATTTGACAATTTCTTCTTCATACTAATAAAACCAGAATGAATCACGATGTAAGAAGCTTGATTTGGACTCATTAATCAGTTTAGAATCACCCTGAAACATAATCAAGATCATAGGAGTTATGATGAAGAAATTATCCCACTTTTAACCGAAGTGATTCCAGTTTACCCTGTTTGTAGATTTGGCAATTTCTTCTTGATACTAATGAAACCAGAATCAATCACGATGTAAGAAGCTTGATTTCGACTCATTAATCAGTGTAGAATCACCCTGAAAAAGAATCAAGATCATAGGAGTTATGATGAAGAAGTTATCCCACTTTTAACCGAAGTGATTCCAGTTTACCCTGTTTGTAGATTTGGCAATTTCTTCTTGATACTAATGAAACCAGAATCAATCACGATGTAAGAAGCTTGATTTGGACTCATTAATCAGTGTAGAATCACCCTGAAAAAGAATCAAGATCATAGGAGTTATGATGAAGAAGTTATCCCACTTTTAACCGAAGTGATTCCAGTTTACCCTGTTTGGAGATTTGGCAATTTCTTCTTGATACTAATAAAACCAGAATGAATCACGATGTAAGAAGCTTGATTTGGACTCATTAATCAGTGTAGAATCACCCTGAAGTTGAATCAATATCATAGGAGTTATGATGAAGAAGTTATCCCACTTTTAACCGAAGTGATTCCAGTTTACCCTGTTTGGAGATTTGGCAATTTCTTCTTTATTCTAATCAAAGCAGAATGAATCAAGATGCAAGACGCTTGATTTGGACTCATAAATCAGTGCAGAGTCATCCTGAAGTAGAATCAAGATCATAGGAGTCATGATGAAGAAGTTGTCCCACTTTTAACCGAAGTGATTCCAGTTTATCCTGTTTGGATATTTGGCAATTTCTTCTTTATACTAATAAAACCAGAATGAATCACGATGTACAAGCTTGAATTGGACTCATTAATCAGTTTAGAATCACCCTGAAGCATAATCAAGATCATAGGAGTTATGATGAAGAAATTATCCCACTTTTAACCGAAGTGATTCCAGTTTACCCTGTTTGGAGATTTGACAATTTCTTCTTGATACTAATAAAACCAGAATGAATCACGATGTAAGAAGCTTGATTTGGACTCATTAATCAGTGTAGAATCACCCTGAAGTTGAATCAATATCATAGGAGTTATGATGAAGAAGTTATCCCACTTTTAACCGAAGTGATTCCAGTTTATCCTGTTTGTAGATTTGGCAATTTCTTCTTGATACTAATAAAACCAGAATCAATCACGATGTAAGAAGCTTGATTTCGACTCATTAATCAGTGTAGAATCACCCTGAAGTAGAATCAAGATCATAAGAGTTATGATGAAGAAGTTATCCCACTTTTAACCGAAGTGATTCCAGTTTACCCTGTTTGTAGATTTGGCAATTTCTTCTTGATACTAATAAAACCAGAATCAATCACGATGTAAGAAGCTTGATTTGGACTCATTAATCAGTGTAGAATCACCCTGAAGTCGAATCAAGATCATAGGAGTTATGAAGAAGAAGTTATCCCACTTTTAACCGAAGTGATTCCAGTTTACCCTGTTTGTAGATTTGGCAATTTCTTCTTGATGCTAATAAAACCAGAATCAATCACGATGTAAGAAGCTTGATTTGGACTCATTAATCAGTGTAGAATCCCCCTGAAGTAGAATCAAGATCATAGGAGTTATGATGAAGAATTTATCCCACTTTTAACCGAAGTGATTCCAGTTTACCCTGTTTGGAGATTTGGCAATTTTTTCTTGATTCTAATCAAACTAGAATGAATAACGATGTAAGAATCTTGATGTGGACTCATAAATCAGTGGATCATCACCCCGAAGTTGAATCAATATCATAGGAGTTATGATGAAGAAGTTATCCCACTTTTAACCGAAGTGATTCCAGTTTACCCTGTTTGGAGATTTGGCAATTTCTTCTTGATACTAATAAAACCAGAATGAATCACGATGTAAGAAGCTTGATTTGGACTCATTAATCAGTGTAGAATCACCCTGAAGTTGAATCAATATCATAGGAGTTATGATGAAGAAGTTATCCCACTTTTAACCGAAGTGATTCCAGTTTACCCTGTTTGGAGATTTGGCAATTTCTTCTTGATTCTAATAAAACCAGAATGAATCACGATGTAACAAGCTTGATTTGGACTCATTAATCAGTTTAGAATCACTCTGAAGCATAATCAAGATCATAGGAGTTATGATGAAGAAGTTGTCCCACTTTTAACCGAAGTGATTCCAGTTTACCCTGTTTGGAGATTTGACAATTTCTTCTTGATACTAATAAAACAAGAATGAATCACGATGTAAGAAGCTTGATTTGGACTCATTAATCAGTGTAGAATCACCCTGAAGTTGAATCAATATCAATGGAGTTATGATGAAGAAGTTATCCCACTTTTAACCGAAGTGGTTCCAGTTTACCCTGTTTGTAGATTTGGCAATTTCTTCTTGATACTAATGAAACCAGAATCAATCACGATGTAAGAAGCTTGATTTGGACTCATAAATCAGTGCAGAGTCATCCTGAAGTAGAATCAAGATCATAGGAGTCATGATGAAGAAGTTGTCCCACTTTTAACCGAAGTGATTCCAGTTTACCCTGTTTGGAGATTTGGCAATTTCTTCTTGATACTAATAAACCATAATGAATCACGATGTAACAAGCTTGATTTGGACTCATTAATCAGTTTAGAATCACTCTGAAGCATAATCAAGATCATAGGAGTTATGATGAAGAAGTTGTCCCACTTTTAACCGAAGTGATTCCAGTTTACCCTGTTTGGAGATTTGACAATTTCTTCTTGATACTAATAAAACAAGAATGAATCACGATGTAAGAAGCTTGATTTGGACTAATTAATCAGTGTAGAATCACCCTGAAGTTGAATCAATATCAATGGAGTTATGATGAAGAAGTTATCCCACTTTTAACCGAAGTGATTCCAGTTTACCCTGTTTGTAGATTTGGCAATTTCTTCTTGATACTAATGAAACCAGAATCAATCACGATGTAAGAAGCTTGATTTGGACTCATTAATCAGTGTAGAATCACCCTGAAGTAGAATCAAGATCATAGGAGTTATGATGAAGAAGTTGTCCCACTTTTAACCGAAGTGATTCCAGTTTACCCTGTTTGGATATTTGGCAATTTCTTCTTTATACTAATAAAACCAGAATGAATCACGATGTAACAAGCTTGAATTGGACTCATTAATCAGTTTAGAATCACCCTGAAGCATAATCAAGATCATAGGAGTTATGATGAAGAAATTATCCCACTTTTAACCGAAGTGATTCCAGTTTACCCTGTTTGGACATTTGACAATTTCTTCTTCATACTAATAAAACCAGAATGAATCACGATGTAAGAAGCTTGATTTGGACTCATTAATCAGTGTAGAATCACCCTGAAGTTGAATCAATATCATAGGAGTTATGATGAAGAAGTTATCCCCACTTTTAACCGAAGTGATTCCAGTTTACCCTGTTTGTAGATTTGGCAATTTCTTCTTGATACTAATAAACCAGAATCAATCACGATGTAAGAAGCTTGATTTCGACTCATTAATCAGTGTAGAATCACCCTGAAGTAGAATCAAGATCATAGGAGTTATGATGAAGAAGTTATCCCACTTTGAACCGAAGTGATTCCAGTTTACTCTGTTTGTAGATTTGGTAATTTCTTCTTGATACTAATAAAACCAGAATCAATCACGATGTAAGAAGCTTGATTTGGACTCATTAATCAGTGTAGAATCACCCTGAAAAAGAATCAAGATCATAGGAGTTATGATGAAGAAGTTATCCCACTTTTAACCGAAGATACTAATAAAACCAGAATGAATCACGATGTAAGAAGCTTGATTTGGACTCATTAATCAGTGTAGAATCACCCTGAAGTTGAATCAATATCATAGGAGTTATGATGAAGAAGTTATCCCACTTTTAACCGAAGTGATTCCAGTTTACCCTGTTTGGAGATTTGGCAATTTCTTCTTTATTCTAATCAAAGCAGAATGAATCAAGATGCAAGACGCTTGATTTGGACTCATAAATCAGTGCAGAGTCATCCTGAAGTAGAATCAAGATCATAGGAGTCATGATGAAGAAGTTGTCCCACTTTTAACCGAAGTGATTCCAGTTTATCCTGTTTGGATATTTGGCAATTTCTTCTTTATACTAATAAAACCAGAATGAATCACGATGTAACAAGCTTGAATTGGACTCATTAATCAGTTTAGAATCACCCTGAAGCATAATCAAGATCATAGGAGTTATGATGAAGAAATTATCCCACTTTAAACCGAAGTGATTCCAGTTTACCCTGTTTGGAGATTTGACAATTTCTTCTTGATACTAATAAAACCAGAATGAATCACGATGTAAGAAGCTTGATTTGGACTCATTAATCATTGTAGAATCACCCTGAAGTTGAATCAATATCATAGGAGTTATGATGAAGAAGTTATCCCACTTTTAACCGAAGTGATTCCAGTTTATCCTGTTTGTAGATTTGGCAATTTCTTCTTGATATTAATAAAACCAGAATCAATCACGATGTAAGAAGCTTGATTTCGACTCATTAATCAGTGTAGAATCACCCTGAAGTAGAATCAAGATCATAGGAGTTATGATGAAGAAGTTATCCCACTTTTAACCGAAGTGATTCCAGTTTACCCTGTTTGTAGATTTGGCAATTTCTTCTTGATACTAATAAAACCAGAATCAATCACGATGTAAGAAGCTTGATTTGGACTCATTAATCAGTGTAGAATCACCCTGAAGTAGAATCAAGATCATAGGAGTTATGATGAAGAAGTTATCCCACTTTTAACCGAAGTGATTCCAGTTTACCCTGTTTGTAGATTTGGCAATTTCTTCTTGATGCTAATAAAACCAGAATCAATCACGATGTAAGAAGCTTGATTTGGACTCATTAATCAGTGTAGAATCACCCTGAAGTAGAATCAAGTTCATAGGAGTTATGAAGAAGAATTTATCCCACTTTTAACCGAAGTGATTCCAGTTTACCCTGTTTGGAGATTTGGCAATTTTTTCTTGATTCTAATCAAACTAGAATGAATAACGATGTAAGAATCTTGATGTGGACTCATAAATCAGTGGATCATCACCCCGAAGTTGAATCAATATCATAGGAGTTATGATGAAGAAGTTATCCCACTTTTAACCGAAGTGATTTCAGTTTACCCTGTTTGGAGATTTGGCAATTTCTTCTTGATACTAATAAAACCAGAATGAATCACGATGTAAGAAGCTTGATTTGGACTCATTAATCAGTGTAGAATCACCCTGAAGTTGAATCAATATCATAGGAGTTATGATGAAGAAGTTATCCCACTTTTAACCGAAGTGATTCCAGTTTACCCTGTTTGGAGATTTGGCAATTTCTTCTTGATTCTAATAAAACCAGAATGAATCAAGATGCAATACGCTTGATTTGGACTCATAAATCAGTGCAGAGTCATCCTGAAGTAGAATCAAGATCATAGGAGTCATGATGAAGAAGTTGTCCCACTTTTAACCGAAGTGATTCCAGTTTACCCTGTTTGGAGATTTGGCAATTTCTTCTTGATACTAATAAACCAGAATGAATCACGATGTAACAAGCTTGATTTGGACTCATTAATCAGTTTAGAATCACTCTGAAGCATAATCAAGATCATAGGAGTTATGATGAAGAAGTTGTCCCACTTTTAACCGAAGTGATTCCAGTTTACCCTGTTTGGAGATTTGACAATTTCTTCTTGATACTAATAAAACAAGAATGAATCACGATGTAAGAAGCTTGATTTGGACTCATTAATCAGTGTAGAATCACCCTGAAGTTGAATCAATATCAATGGAGTTATGATGAAGAAGTTATCCCACTTTTAACCGAAGTGATTCCAGTTTACCTTGTTTGTAGATTTGGCAATTTCTTCTTGATACTAATGAAACCAGAATCAATCACGATGTAAGAAGCTTGATTTGGACTCATTAATCAGTGTAGAATCACCCTGAAGTAGAATCAAGATCATAGGAGTTATGATGAAGAAGTTGTCCCACTTTTAACCGAAGTGATTCCAGTTTACCCTGTTTGGATATTTGGCAATTTCTTCTTTATACTAATAAAACCAGAATGAATCACGATGTAACAAGCTTGAATTGGACTCATTAATCAGTTTAGAATCACCCTGAAGCATAATCAAGATCATAGGAGTTATGATGAAGAAATTATCCCACTTTTAACCGAAGTGATTCCAGTTTACCCTGTTTGGAGATTTGACAATTTCTTCTTCATACTAATAAAACCAGAATGAATCACGATGTAAGAAGCTTGATTTGGACTCATTAATCAGTGTAGAATCACCCTGAAGTTGAATCAATATCATAGGTGTTATGATGAAGAAGTTATCCCACTTTTAACCGAAGTGATTCCAGTTTACCCTGTTTGTAGATTTGGCAATTTCTTCTTGATACTAATAAAACCAGAATCAATCACGATGTAAGAAGCTTGATTTCGACTCATTAATCAGTGTAGAATCACCCTGAAGTAGAATCAAGATCATAGGAGTTATGATGAAGAAGTTATCCCACTTTTAACCGAAGTGATTCCAGTTTACTCTGTTTGTAGATTTGGTAATTTCTTCTTGATACTAATAAAACCAGAATCAATCACGATGTAAGAAGCTTGATTTGGACTCATTAATCAGTGTAGAATCACCCTGAAGTAGAATCAAGATCATAGGAGTTATGATGAAGAAGTTATCCCACTTTTAACCGAAGTGATTCCAGTTTACCCTGTTTGGAGATTTGGTAATTTTTTCTTGATTCTAGATCATATGCGTGTGTTTGGGTGTCTTTGTTTTGTTTTGGTATCAGGAGAGCAAAGGAACAAGCTAGAGGCTAAGAGTACAACGGCAATGTTCATTGGGTACTCTCCAAACCAAAAGGGTTACAAGTGCTATGCACCAGAGACTAGGAGAGTTATGGTGTCTAGGGATGTGAAGTTTTTAGAATCCAGAGGTTATTATGATGACAAGAATTGGGATGACCTGGAAAATCTATCTCATTCAGCCTCTGATAGAGCAAGCAATCTTAGGCGTGTGATGGAAAGTCTTGGGGTAAGTATGCCTGAAGCAAGGGTGGATACTGAACCAGAGGGCACCAGTGTGAGAATAGACAGATTATGGTGTGTGAGTGATGTAGAAACAGAGCATAGAATGATGTAAGAGAAAGAGAATCAGAGAGACAAGTGAGATTTAAAGAGACTGCAATGTAGAGTATTGGAGAATAAGAGAGATTTAGTAGGAGTATGAGAATATTGTGAGAGATTTCGTGTAAGAGAGTAAGTAACCAGTGAATAGAGAGATTAATGAGACAGGAGAATGGTGAAGAAGAAAGGGGAACTATTGACAAAGGGAATAAATAAACAAGAGGAAGGGAGGATCAGGAATCACTTGTGTAGTTGAAGCTGATGAAGATCCGAGCTTACTTGAAATGCAAGCATGTCCGTACAACACTTGCATCACAAGTCATCCTAGCTAAACCTAACGTGTCTTCAGAGGCAAGGCAAGTTTGAACTTACCTTTGGTCGACATCAGAAAGAAGAGAAGACCGTTGGAGATATTATGGGACAAGAAGAATGATTAAAATAAGAAAGGTCACATGTTCCATTTAAGCTTCCCATCCGTTGGAGACAAGTCACTTTCAGTGCCTTGTGCAGACCATCCTCGAGCAGAACCCCTTTGTTTATTCATTTGTGTACTTAGGCTAGTTAGTTTATTCATTTTCCTCTGTATGGGCGACTTGCCTATTTAACCGTGTAACCTAATCTCCTTTCAATCTAAGGAAACAAGTTCCCTTCACTCTCTTTCTTAGTTCGAGTATCTCTCTCTCTCTCTCTCGAGTTTACTTCCTTTCTCTTTGGTTCTTCACTCTGTTCTTCATTTTCTAACATGGTATCAGAGCTTAAACGCTCTTGAGCACGTAATCTCTTCCGCAAAGCTTCATTATTTCACTTGCTCTTTCACTTAATCGGTTTACTTTTTCAAAAATCTCTCACAAATCCTATTGTCCACCGGATAATAGCATTTTTCTTTCCGAGTTCTTCCCCTGGTTCTTGGTTGTTCTTACTCTCTTCTGTCCAACCTATCTCTTTCTAAGGCAGAAACCTGCTCACCATACTGTTACCTCTAAACCAAACATCCGGAACTTCTCTTTCTTTTGAGTACACCCTTTTACCCGCTGGACAAAAGCAAAGAGAAGATGGAGCAACACAAGCCAGTGATGATTCCGGTCACTTTGAAAGGTGCAAACTACCTCATCTGGTCTAGACTGGCCAAGACAGCCCTTGGAGAAAGGGGTCTATGGGAGCATATCACCTCAGGAGAAGCCCCAAGACAGATTACTCAACGGGAAGATGGCAAGGAGGTTGTAGTGGTAGATGAAAGCAAATGGGGTCAGGATGATGTGATCCTGGAAAGCACCAAGCATGCAACCTTTAAGAGTGCATATGAGGTGATCATGGACCGGATCACTAAGGAGGACAAGGAGGGTCTAGATGAGCCACATGAAGCCACAATGCATCAACCACTCGGTGAGGATGCTCTAGCCATTCCTGAAGGTCCCATGACTCGTTCCAGAGTCAAGAAGCTAAAGGAGAATGTTGTTGGATTACTCACTTCACATCCACAACAAGAAGGTCTTGGACAAGGTTTGATCCGAGATGTCTTGATCACCATTCAAACCATCTCTACACCAAACTGAGGTAGTGTCTAGGCAGACATGGAGTGCGTGCTCTTTTCCTTGCTTTTGGTTTTGTCCCACGAGGTTTTCCAGGAGGAAGGTTTTTAACGAGGCCACAACTTGTCTACAAATCACCTAAGTGCTATTCTCGGTCCAAGACTACATGAAGTTCCATTTTTATTTCATTCTAAACTTATGTTAAACTTAGACTATAGTTTTATTTCTTTCCTTTTTTGGTTCATTGTCGAAACCCTAGAGAGTATGTTCTCTGGTTTCCTATTTAAAGGGTTCTCTACACCCTTATGTATTCATCCAGTCTTTTATTAAACAAGTTACATTCATTCTTGTCGGCTCTCTCTCTCTCTAGAAGGTGTCGAGTTCTGGTGTGTAATATCCAGAGACCTAAGGGTGTCTAATTTGGTGTGTCATATCCAAGTTATTCATCTAGGAGTATCAAGAGATCATCCATCCCTCTTGTGTCACCATTCAATCCACACGCCTTGAAGGACTTGAGTCTCTGATTCGTTCTTGCAAGGATCTATCCATTCCCATCAACCAAAGAGCATCCTAGGGACGCATCAAGGAGCCACACTCAACTATGCAACCTATGACAAAGAGCTCTATGCCTTGGCAAGGGCATTACAAACGTGGCAACATTACTTGTGGCCCAAAGAGTTTGTCATCCACACTGATCATGAGTCCCTCAAGTATCTAAAAGGGCAGAGTAAGCTTAGCAAGAGACACGCAAGGTGGGTTGAATTCATTGAGACCTTCCCATACGTGATCAAGTACAAACAAGGTAAGGAGAATGTAGTTGCTGATGCACTATCTCGGAGGTATGTTCTCTTGACAACTTTAGATGCTAAGTTACTTGGATTTGAGCAGATAAAAGATATGTATGATACTGATCTTGATTTCAAGGAAGCTTATGCTTCATGTGCAAAGTTTGCCTCAGGGCATTACTTTAGAAAGGAAGGATACTTATTCTTTGACAATAGATTGTGTGTGCCTAATTGCTCTTTGAGAGACCTTTTTGTCAGGGAATCCCATGGGGGCAGTCTAATGGGACACTTTGGGATTGCCAAGACCTTAAAAGTTTTACAGGATCACTTCTATTGGCCGCATATGAAGAGAGATGTGGAGAGGATATGTGGAAGGTGTGCTACTTGCAAGCATGCCAAGTCCCAAGTCCAAAACCAGGGTTTGTATACTCCTTTACCTATTCCACACCATCCCTGGAATGACATTTCTATGGATTTCATTGTTGGTTTGCCTAGAACTAGGACTGGAAAGGATTCTATCTTTGTTGTTGTTGATAGGTTCTCTAAGATGGCACACTTCATAGCATGTCATAAGACTGATGATGCATTGCATATAGCTAACTTGTTCTTTAAGGAGGTTGTACGTTTGCATGGCATGCCTAGAACCATAGTTTCTGATAGGGACACTAAGTTTCTTAGTTACTTTTGGAAGACACTTTGGACTAAGTTAGGAACTAAGCTTTTGTTCTCTACTACATGTCATCCACAAACTGATGGGCAAACTGAGGTAGTTAATAGGACATTAGGAACACTCCTGCGTGCATTCATTAGAAAGAACTTAAGAACATGGGAGGAATACTTGCCACATTGTGAATTTGCATACAATCATGCTATGCATTCTGCTTCTAAGTATTCTCCATTTGAAATTGTTTATGGGTTCAATCCCACCTCTCCTTTGGATCTAATGCCTTTACCTGAGTGTGAAAGGACAAGTCTAGATGGCAAGAAGAAAGCCGAGTTGGTTCAACAGATTCATGAGAAGGCTAGACAAAACATTGAGCAGAAGACCAAGCTTTATGAGAAGCAAGCAAACAAGGGGAGACGTGTGAGGACCTTTGAAGTTGGTGACCAAGTTTGGTTGCACCTAAGGAAGGATAGGTTCCCCAACGAGAGGAAGTCCAAGCTGATGCCAAGGGTTGATGGACCCTTTGAGATCATCCACAAGATCAATGACAATGCCTACAAGCTTGATCTCCAAGGTAAGTACGATGTATCAAATAGCTTCAATATCACTGACTTGGCTCCTTTTGTTGTAGATGGACCTGATTTGAGGACAAATCCTTTTCAAGAGGGAGGGGATGATGTGATCATGGACCGGATCACTAAGGAGGACAATGAGGAGAGTCTAGATGAGCCACATGAAGCCACTATGCATCAACCATTTGATGAGGATGCTCTAGCCATTCCTGAAGGTCCCATGACTCGTTTCAGAGTCAAGAAGCTTAAGGAGAATGTTGTTGGATTACTCACTTCACATCCACAACAAGAGGGTCTTGGACAAGGTTTGATCCGAGATGTCTTGATCACCATTCAAGCCATCTCTACACCAAACTGAGGTAGTGTCTAGGCAGACATGGAGTGCGTGCTCTTTTCCTTGCTTTTGGTTTTGTCCCACGAGGTTTTCTAGAAGGAAGGTTTTTAACGAGGCCACAACATGTCTACAAATCACCTAAGTGCTACACTCGGTCCAAGATCAATAGAAGTGCATCTTTATTTCATTTAAACTTATAAACTATAGTTTGCTTCTTTCCTTTTTTGGTTCTTTGTCGAAAACCCTAGAGGCATGTCTCTGGTTTTCTTATTTAAAGGGTGCCTTATACCCTATTGTACTCACGCAACCTTTTCTATACAAGTCTTTCATCTTTTGCGGCTCTCTCTCTCTCTAAAAGAAGTGTGCCGAGTCTGGTGTGTCATATCCAGAGCCTAAGGGTGTCTAGTTTGGTGTGTAATATCCAAACCATTCATCTAGGAGTATCAAGAGATCATCCATCCCTCTTGTGTCACCATCCAATCCACACGCCTTGAAGGACTTGAGTCTCTTTGATTCGTTCTTGCAAGGATTATCCTTTCCCATCAACCAAAGAGCATCCTAGGGACGCAT
>CAJHQQ010004230.1:0-30956 GCA_905132885.1 Moricandia moricandioides
TTTTCTCTTCTGTTTTCTTTTGTCTTTTTCGTTTGTCTCTCTTTTTTCTGTTCTTCTCTCGTTTTTTCTCTTTTTTTCTTTATTCTCTCTTTCTTCTTTTTCTCTTTTCTTTTTTCTTTTTTGCTCTGTCTCTTCTTTCTCTCTTTTCTTTCTCTCTCTCTTTTTTCTTCTTTCTCTCTTATTTCTCTCTTTCATTCTTTTCTTTCTTTTCTCTCTTTTTCTCTTCTGTCTTTTTCTCTTTTTTTTCTTTCTTTGTCTTTTTCGTTTCTCTTTCTTTCTTTTCTTTTCTTTTTTTCTCTTCTTTCTCTCTCTCTTTTCTTTTATCTTTTCTCCTCTGTCTTTTCTCTTTTTTTCTTTTTCTTCTTTTTCTTTTCTCTCTTTTCTTTTTTCATCTGTCGTTTCTTTCTGTTTTTCTTCTTTTTTTCTGTTTCTTCTTTGTTCTCTTTTCTTGTCTTTTTTTTGTCTCTCTTTTCTTTCTTTTTTCTTCTTTTTATTTTTTTATTTTCTTCTTTTTTCTCTATTCTTCTTTTTTTCTATTTTCTTTTTCTTCTTTTTTCTTGTATCTCTTTTCTTCTTTTTTATTTTTCTTTCTCTCTTTTTGTCTGTTTTCTTTTTCTGTTCTTTTTCTTTTTTTCTCTTTCTCTTGTTTGTTCTTGTTTCTCTTTTGTGTGCACGGTATCTTTTTTCTTCTCTTCTTTTTGTTTTTTCTTCTTGTTTCTGTTTTTCCATTTTCTTTTATCTCTTTTTTCCTCTCTTTGTTTTCTGTCTGTTTTCTTTTTGTTTTTGTTTTTCTCTCTTCTTCTCTGTTTTTGTGTTTTTCTCTGTGTTTTTATTTCTGCTCTCTGTTTTTTCTATTCTTTTTTGTGTGTTTTCTTTCCTGTCTGGTTTTGTGTTATTCTTTTTGTCTGTTTTCTCATTGTGTGTGTGCATCTGTCTTTATTTTCTCTCTTTCTGTTCTCCTCTATCTGTTGTCTTCTTTTGTCTTTTTTGTTTCTTTTTTTTCTTTTTTTTTTTTTTTTTTTCTTTCTTTGTTTTTCTTTTTTTTGTTTTTTTTTTTTCTTTTTTTTTTTTTTTTTCTTCTCTGTTTTTTTTTTGTTATTTTTTTTTTTCTTTTTTCTTCTTTTTTTTTTCTCTTTCATTTTTCCTTTTGCTGTTTTCTTTTTTCTTGTTTCTTTTTTTGTTTTTTCTTTTTTTTTTTTTTTTTTTCTTCTTTGTTTTTTTCTTTTTATTTTTTCTTTTTTTTCGTTTTGTTTTTGTTTTTTTTCTTTTTTTTTTTTTTTCTCTTTTTTTTTCGTTTTTTTTTTTTTTCTTTTTTTTTTCTTTTTTTTTTTTTTTTTTCTTTTTTTGTTTTTTCTTTTTTTTTTTTTCTTTTTTTTTCTGTTTTTTTTTTTTCTTTTTTTCTTTCTTTTTTTTTGGTTTTTTTTTTTCTGTTTTTTTGTTTTTTTTTTTTTCTTTTTTTTCTTTTTTTTGGTTTTTCTTTTGTTTTTTTATTTCTTTTCTTTTTCTTGTCTTTGCAACTCCTTGGTCTCAACCGGATTGCTTCTATATGCTGGACGGTTTGGAAGTGTTGATCCTGGCACAAAGTCTATCTGGTGCTCAATCCCTCTCAATGGTGGTAAACCAATGGGATTGTCCTCTGGAAACACATCTTGGAACTCCTGCAAAAGAGAAACCATCTCACTCGGATACACCGGTGTAGGGTCAGTTAAGTTCAATAGAGTCTCTTTAAACACAAGTAATATAGCTGATTGTTTAGAGTTGAGAGTTCTTTTGATATCACCCATGTTTGCATAGAAGTTTGGCTGCTTAGTTCCAGCCGGTTTTAGATCAATCTCCTTCTTCTTTTGGAGTTGAACTTGATCTTGTTGCACTTCCTTGGGTGTCAAGGGAACCAGAGTAGTCTTCTTGCCCTTGAACAGAAAGGAATGCTTGTTGGTGAAGCCATCATGGATCACACGCCTATCAGATTGCCATGGCCTTCCAAGGAGTATGTGACCAGCTTGCATTGGCAACACATCACACAAGACTTCATCTTCATATCTCCCAATGGATAAGGGAATAAGAACTTGACTTGAGACCTTCATGGTGCCTTCTTCATTCAGCCATTGCAACCGGTATGGCTTGGGATGCTTTTGAACCTTCAAACCCAACTTCTGGACCATTGTCTCACTCGCAGCATTCACACAACTTCCTCCATCTACAATGAGGCTGCACACTTTTCCTTGGACCAAGCACCGGGTGTAGAAGAGGTTCTCACGTTGCTCTAGCTCCTCAGCCTTGTTTTGCAAGCTTAGAAGTCTTCTTGCTACTAAAAGCTTCCCCTGGACTGGTCCTTCTTCAAGCTCTTCTTCAGTGTCTTCTTGGTCAGACTCGGTGTTGTCTTCTCCTGAGGTGTACTCTCCATCTTCTCGCAAGAACATGACTCTCTTGTTGGTACACTCATTGGCATAGTGTCCTCTTCCTTGGCACTTGAAGCACTTGACATCACGAGCTCTGGAACTAGATGCCTCAACCTTGCCTTTGCCCTTGTCAAGAGCACTGATCGGTTTGGCCTCTTCTCTTGGATAGGACTTGTTGTCCTTTTGGAATGGTTTAGACTCCTTAGCATAAGGTGTCTTCTCTTCCTTGTTGTGGTGTAACCGGTTGGAGCCATACTGATTGCGTGAGTGCCCTCTCCTCTTGAGTTGTTGCTCAACAAGAATGGCCTTGTGTAGCATCTCTTCTAGCTCCACATAATGTTGCATCTCAACATTGTCTTGTATCTCTCGGTTTAAGCCACAAAGGAACCGTGACATGGTTGCTTCTCTATCCTCTGATATGTTGGCCCTCAACATAAGCAACTCCATCTCTTGGTAATACTCCTCCACTGATCTTGAACCTTGTGTAAGCTTCCTCAGCCGGTGGTGCAAGTCTCTAAGGTAATGGCTTGGAACAAACCTCTTGCGCATGATTGACTTCATCTCTGTCCAAGTCTCAACCGGTTCCTCTCCATTCCTTCTACGAGTTGTGAGGTATTGATCCCACCAACTCAAGGCATAGTCATAGAACTCAGTGGCAGCAATTTGAATCTTCTTGTGGTTGGTGTATTGCTTGCACTGGAAGACTAGCTCAATCTTCTTCTCCCACTCAAGGTATGCATCCGGATCAGCCTTGCCATGGAATGGGGGTATTTTGATCTTCAAACCGGCAAGATCATCTCCTTGATTCACTCTTCTCTCATGGGCACGTCTAGGTCTTCTTGAGGATGAGCTGAGGTGGTCATACTCGTCATCAGTCTCCTCATAACCATCATGCTCTTGGCGAGTGGTTTGGCGATTGGCTTGGTGTGCCGCTTGTGGTCTCTCTTCTCTCCTAGTCTCTTGGTTTGGTAAGTGACTAGTAGCTCTCCTTATGTCTTCTCTTAACTCTCTTCTGATGTCATTGAGGTTGGTCCTCATCATCTCGGTCATGGTTGCCACCATACTTTGGTTAAGTTGATTGGTCATTGCTTCCATGAGGAGTTTGTTTCTCCTGACGAGTTCGGCCTCTTCCTCAGACTCGGACACCATTGTTCCTGCTTAACAACAAACAAGACAACCAGTAAAGAGTTCTAGGGAAGAAGACAAGCAAAAAGGAAAAGAAAAACAAGTAAAAAGGCAAAGAAAACAATCGTACAA
Source organism: Moricandia moricandioides (assembly GCA_905132885.1). NCBI lineage: Eukaryota > Viridiplantae > Streptophyta > Magnoliopsida > Brassicales > Brassicaceae > Moricandia > Moricandia moricandioides. The sequence goes on from CAJHQQ010004230.1 coordinate 3,657, forward strand.
GGCAAGACAAAAGTGAAAAGGAAATCGCCTAAGAAAAGGAAATCGGTTCAAGCAAAAAGGAAATGGTCAAGCACAATGGAAAAACTCCTTAAACCTTTTCCTAAACTTTTCTAAGGTGTTCTAGCAACCTAACAATCCTAGTATGCTCGTGTTCCAGATGTTAAACAAGCTAAAGCAAAGCACAAAGCAATCGTCAACAAGAATGCATGCGGCTAGGGTTCTTCTCTCACTAGGGTTTTCGGATGAGTCCAAATAAGGAAAGTCTAAAATCCTTGTCTAAACTTTCATGCAGTCACGAGCAGCCCTAAGGTAAAAGAGTTCTAATGCTTATTCAAGTTGATTTAGATTGAACACGGATGAAATAACAAAAGAACACAACCGGGAAACAAAGATGCTACACGGATGCGATTAACAAAAGTAAACAAGAAATCAAACAAGAAACAAAAACAAAGAGAGAACGAGTACTTCCCAACCAAAGTTGCTCTGATACCACTTGATGCGTCCCTAGGATGCTCTTTGGTTGATGGGAATGGATAATCCTTGCAAGAACGAATCAAAAGACTCAAGTCCTTCAAGGCGTGTGGATTGGATGGTGACACAAGAGGGATGAATGAACTCTTGATACTCCTAGATGAATGGTTTGGATATTACACACCAAACTAAACACCCTTAAGCTCTGGATATGACACACCAGACTCGGCACACTTCTTTTAGAGAGAGAGAGAGCCGCAAAAGATGAATGACTTCTATAGAAAAGGTTGCGTGAGTACAATAGGGTATAAGGCACCCTTTAAATAAGAAAACCAGAGACATGCCTCTAGGGTTTTCGACAAAGAACCAAAAAAGGAAAGAAAGCAAACTATAGTTTATAAGTTTAAATGAAATAAAAATGCACTTCTATTGATCTTGGACCGAGTGTAGCACTTAGGTGATTTGTAGACATGTTGTGGCCTCGTTAAAAACCTTCCTTCTAGAAAACCTCGTGGGACAAAACCAAAAGCAAGGAAAAGAGCACGCACTCCATGTCTGCCTAGACACTACCTCAGTTTGGTGTAGAGATGGCTTGAATGGTGATCAAGACATCTCGGATCAAACCTTGTCCAAGACCCTCTTGTTGTGGATGTGAAGTGAGTAATCCAACAACATTCTCCTTAAGCTTCTTGACTCTGGAACGAGTCATGGGACCTTCAGGAATGGCTAGAGCATCCTCATCAAATGGTTGATGCATAGTGGCTTCATGTGGCTCATCTAGACTCTCCTTATTGTTCTCCTTAGTGATCCGGTTCATGATCACATAAGTCATAGAACTCAGTGGCAGCAATCTGAATCTTCTTGTGGTTTGTGTACTGCTTGCACTGAAAGACTAGCTCAATCTTCTTCTCCCACTCAAGATAGGCATCCGGATCAGCTTTGCCATGGAATGGGGGTATCTTGATCTTCAAACCGGCAAGTTCATCTCCCTGGTTCATTCTTCTCTCTTGGACACGCCTAGGTCTTCTTGAGGATGAGCTGAAGTGCTCATACTCTTCATCAGTCTCCTCATAACCATCATGTTCTTGGCGAGTTGCTTGGCGAGTTGCTTGTGGTCTCTCTTCTCTCCTAGTCTCTTGGTTTGGCAAGTGACTAGTAGCTCTCCTGATGTCTTCTCTAAGCTCTCTCCTGATGTCATTGAGGTTGGTCCTCATCATCTCGGTCATGGTTGCCATCATACTCTGGTTAAGTTGATTGGTCATAGCTTCCATGAGGAGTTTGTTTCTCCGGACGAGTTCAGCCTCTTCTTCAGACTCGGACACCATGTTTCCTGCTCAAAGATATGTTGAACCAAATAAGAGATGGAGCAAGTGGTGATCTGAGTATAGGAGAGGATGAGAAGCTTAAACCAAAGGAATGGGATCAAGAGGAAAGAAGTGCAAAGCTAGGGCGAGTGTACGGACAGTACGGCCTGTACGGCCTACTGTACGGACAACTCGACCAAGGTGTGTTCAAACATAACTTGAACACATTTTGAGCTTGTGCAAAAATAGGGCAAAAGTGTACGGATTGCCCTAGGCCGTACACATTCCTATCCGTGCAAGGCAAGAACGTGTGGCACAAGGAAGGGAGAAGCAAAGGTAAATGGTGCAAGGTTAAGTTGAAGTTAACTTGCCTCTTATCCGGTAAAAGAAGGGAAGAAGCTCGCGGATAAGGCTTGACCAAGACAGGCTGGCTCGGGCTGGAAAGGAGAAGGCATCTAGTCAAGATGCCAAAGGCATCAAGCTTCCTCAGCCAAGTATTCAAAAGAAGGCGCGCCTCTCCCTTAGACTAACCACGTTTCCCTATTGTAAACCTTAACCTTTATGACCGTTTGTGGCTAAGGTTAATGCTTCCCTATATATTGTAACCTATACTCAGATGAATAAACAAGCAAACATTTCGAGTCTCTCTTACTCTCTCTCTAGTTCTTCATATCCAGAAATGGATTCATAGTCTTCTCTCAATCTTTAGTCTCCGAGTCTCTTTCAATCTCTTCTAATCTCTTTCAACGTCTCAAATACTCTTATTACCTCAGATATCTCTTTAGTTTTCATGGTATCAGAGCCAGGTTCACTTGAATCTGGGGTTTGATTTCATTTCTTGCTCAAGAACACTCAAGAACACCTTTTTCATCCGGGAAGCTTCAAGATGGAAGGAACTAAGACTACGGTGATTCCAGTGGTTCTAAAGGGGGGAAACTACGTCCTATGGTCTCGTGTGGTGAAGACAGCAGTGGGGAGTAAGGGTTTGTGGAACCACATCCTTGAAGATGAAGCTCCAAAACTCATTACTCATGAAGGCGACAAGGAGATTGTCGTGTGTGATGAAGTGAAGTGGATCCAGGAAGATAACCTGGTGATGTCCATCCTTCAAAGCTCTCTAGATCCATCGATCTTAGAGGCATACAGCTACTGTGAGAAGGCAAAGGACCTGTGGGATACTCTCCAGAAGGTATATGGAAACATCTCAAACCTTACTCGTGTGTTTGAGATTAAGCGAGCCATAAACAACCTAGCACAAGAAGATATGGAGTTCACAAAGCATCTTGGGAAGTTTAGAGCTTTGTGGTCAGAGCTTGAGATGTTGAGGCCAAGCACAACCGATCCAGATGAGCTCAATGAAAGGAGGGAACTGATGTGATCCTGGAAAGCACCAAAGAATGGAAGCATGAACCTGAACCTGAAGAGCTTGAGGATGCAACATTTAAGAGTGCATTTGATGTGATCAAGGACCGGATCACTAGGGAGAACAAGGAGAGTCTAGATGAACCACAAGAAGCCACATTGCACCAACAACTTGGTGATGATGCTCTAGCCATTCCTGAAGGTCCCATGACTCGTTCCAGAGTCAAGAAGCTTAAAGAGAATGTTGTTGGATTACTCACTTCACATCCACAACAACAAAGTCTTGGACAAGGTCTGATCCGAGATGTCTTGATCACCATTCAAGCCATCTCTACATCAAGCTGAGTTAGTGTCTAGGCAAGACATGGGGTGTGTGCTCTTTTCCTTGCTTTTGGTTTTGTCCCACGAGGTTTTCCAGGAGGAAGGTTTTTAACGAGGCCACAACTTGTCTACACATCACCTAAGTGCTATTCTCGGTCCAAGACTATAGAAGTTTACATTTTTATTTCATTCCATTTAAAAGCTTATGTTAAACTCTAGTTTCCTTTTTTGATCTTTGTCGAAACCCTAGAGGATTTGTCTCTGGTTTCTTATTTAAAGGGTTCTCTACACCCTATTGTAATCACCCAATCTTTTCTATACAAGTTTATTCATCTTTGCGGCTCTCTCTCTCTCTCTAAAAGAAGTGTGCCGAGTCTGGTGTGTCATATCCAGAGCCTAAGGGTGTCTAGTTTGGTGTGTAATATCCAAACCATTCATCTAGGAGTATCAAGAGATCATCCATCCCTCTTGTGTCACCATCCAATCCACACGCCTTGAAGGACTTGAGTCTTTTGATTCGTTCTTGCAAGGATTATCCATTCCCATCAACCAAAGAGCATTCACGTTGACTTGATTCCAAATCGACGTGAGACCCTGATGAGTTAAGTTTCCATGGCAGTCGAGTTTGATGGTTAACTCCTTGTGGTTGTTGAGATATGGTCCTCGGACTGTCCCTATGTCAAGGCTGGCGGCTAGACAGTTTTCAAGGTTTGATTGTTGCTTCATCAACTTAACCAACAACCCATTCTTGATACTCTGATCATCATTGTAGCTTCTCTTTTCGACAATGGTAGATCATTCTTCACGTCAATGATGCGTCCCTAGGATGCTCTTTGGTTGATGGGAATGGATAGATCCTTGCAAGAACGAATCAGAGACTCAAGTCCTTCAAGGCGTGTGGATTGAATGGTGACACAAGAGGGATGAATGATCTCTTGATACTCCTAGATGAATGGTTTGGATATTACACACCAAACTAAACACCCTTAGGCTCTGGATATGACACACCAGACTCGGCACACTTCCTTTAGAGAGAGAGAGAACCGTATAAGATGAATGTAACTTGTTTAATAAAAGACTGGATGATTACATAAGGGTGTAGAGAACCCTTTAAATAGGAAACCAGAGAACATACTCTCTAGGGTTTCGACCATAAACCAAAAAAGGAAAGAAAGAAAACTATAGTCTAAGTTTAACATAAGTTTAGAATGAAATAAAAATGGAACTTCATGTAGTCTTGGACCGAGAATAACACTTAGGTGATTTGTAGACAAGTTGTGGCCTCGTTAAAAACCTTCCTCCTGGAAAACCTCGTGGGACAAAACCAAAAGCAAGGAAAAGAGCACGCACTCCATGTCTGCCTAGACACTACCTCAGTTTGGTGTAGAGATGGCTTGAATGGTGATCAAGACATCTCGGATCAAACCTTGTCCAAGACCTTCTTGTTGTGGATGTGAAGTGAGTAATCCAACAACATTCTCCTTTAGCTTCTTGACTCTGGAACGAGTCATGGGACCTTCAGGAATGGCTAGAGCATCCTCACCGAGTGGTTGATGCATTGTGGCTTCATGTGGCTCATCTAGACCCTCCTTGTCCTCCTTAGTGATCCGGTCCATGATCACCTCATATGCACTCTTAAAGGTTGCATGCTTGGTGCTTTCCAGGATCACATCAGGATGAGTGGAGAGATTCAGTGGAAGATGAGATTGGTGCCATGATCAAGAATGACACTTGGTATGAAACTGAGCTTCCTAAAGGCAAGAAAGCAGTAACAAGTCGCCTGCTCTTCACCATCAAGTACCTAGCTAATGGAAAGCCAGAAAGAAAGAAGACGAGGCTGGTTGCAAGAGGATATACTCAAGTCTATGGAGAAGACTATCTGGATACATTTGCACCAGTAGCTAAGCTTCACACTATAAGGATTCTACTCTCCTTGGCAGTTAACTTAGAGTGGGACTTGTGGCAAATGGATGTCAAGAATGCTTTTCTTCAAGGAGAACTTGAGGATGAGGTCTACATGAGACCACCCCCTGGTATGGAAGAGTTTGTCAAGCCTGGTAATGTCTTGAGATTGAAGAAAGCTATCTATGGATTGAAACAGTCTCCAAGAGCCTGGTATCACAAATTGAGTACAACCCTTAATGGAAGAGGGTTTGTAAAATCAGAAGCTGATCATACACTCTTTACCCTCAGAAGCAAGCAAGGAATTGTGGTGATTCTAATCTATGTAGATGATATCATCATCACAGGAAGTAATAAAGAAGGTATCACCTCAACCAAAACTTTCCTTAAGTCTACTTTTGATATTAAAGATTTGGGTGAGCTAAAGTACTTTCTAGGGATAGAAATATGCCGATCTAAAGAGGGGCTCTTCTTATCCCAAAGAAAGTACACACTTGATCTTTTAAATGAGGCAGGAAAAATTGGAGGAAGAGTAGCCAAAACACCATTGGAAGAAGGGTACAAAGTCTTGCGTGAGGGGGAGTTTGAAGATGAGTCATTTGGAGACTTCAAACTCTATAGAAGAATGGTTGGGAAGCTGATATATCTCACCATCACAAGACCAGACATCTGCTTTGCTGTGAACCAAGTCAGCCAGCATATGCAAACGCCTAAAGTTCATCATTGGAACATGATGGAAAGGATCTTGAGATACCTAAGGGAAGCTCCTGGTCAAGGTGTATGGATGGGATGCAATAAGAGCACAGAGATTGTGGGATATTGTGATGCAGATTGGGCTGGTGATAGAATAGACAGAAGGTCTACAACAGGCTATTGCACCTTTATTGGAGGTAATCTAGTCACTTGGAAGAGCAAGAAGCAAAAGGTGGTGTCATGCTCAAGTGCTGAGGCAGAATATAGAGCAATGAGGCAGCTGACAAGTGAGCTCATGTGGATCAAAAACCTACTACTAGACTTGGGTATTGAGACCACATCTCCCATCACCATGCATTGTGACAACCAGGCGGCCATTCATATTGCATCAAACTCAGTATTCCATGAAAGAACCAAACACATTGAGGTAGACTGTCACAAGGTGAGGCAAGCCGTGGAGCAACAAATCATTCTACCTTGCTACACAAGAAGTGAAGACCAGCTAGCTGACATCTTCACCAAGGGAGCAAGTACTAAGGTATGTGAGTCTATTCATCCAAGATTGGGACTCATGGACCTAACCAGATCATGATCCCCTCAGCCATGAAACATCTACTCTTTTTCCTTAATGTGGTTTTATCCCATGGGGTTTTTCACATTAAGGTTTTAATGAGGGATGTGTTCATGGTTTCCAAGCTTGACCAAATCTTTTGGCTCAAACTTGAGGGGGAGTATTGATCTGAGGAATAAAAAGACTAATGGAAAATAGGGTTAGTCCATTCATGCGTGACACACAAGGCAGTCCGTACAACCTTGACTTCCAAGCAACTAAACCTAAACCTAGAGTGACTTGGAAGGAAAGGAAACATGTAGACTCGACCAGTTACTTATTCAGAAGCATATTTGAAGTTCAAAAGAGGGGAGGTATCCGTTGGAGAGGAGCTGAGGCAAGTGGGAATAAAATAGACTAAAGATCACATGTGTAGGTTAAGCTTGGGAGCCGTTTAGGAGGGGTCACTTTCACAAGCCAGACCATACTATTTTATTCTTTTCTGTCTGTCCAAGTTTGTCTTTAAATAATGTATGTACTCAGACTAAATCAAGTAAGGAAATGAAATCCTTCTTTACTCTCTCTCTCTTGTCGAGTATCTCTCTCTCTTTCTCTCCCGGATCTCTCTCTTGTTCTTCACTCTGTTCTTCATTTTCTTACAGTCTGGACCATAGAAGATAGTTCATCCCCTTTAAGGTCACAGGTATGTGAAAAGACTTGTTGCTCTCCATCTTTCACTTGCCAAAAGTAGAAGAAACAGAGAGTGAATCTTGAAGAAAATGAAGCAACAAGGACAGAGTAAGCTTTGTTTGCGGAAGTAAATAGGTTCAGAAGCTTTGTTGCTCTGATACCATGAAAGTTTAAGAAGATTTGAGCTAAGTATTGTGAAGAACCATGAAGAACAATGAAGAACAATGGAGAGAGAGAGAGAGGGAAATTCGTGACCAGAGAGAGAGAGATGAGGAAAATATGTTTCCTTGCTGAAAATAGTGTATGGATACAAGATATAAATAGCCAAACACTCAGAGCAAGTTGATTAGCAAATAAAATAAACAAATAGGAGAGAGAGACTGGCTGGGGCAGACTGTGGCTGGATCAGACTGTTGCTGGGTCAGACTGTGGCTGGATCAGACTGTTGCTGGGTCAGACTGTGGCTGGGGCAGACTGTGGCTCGTCCAGACTGAGCTGAAAGTGACTTGTCCACACAGATTCAAATTCCTTGGACCACTTGTGACTTCTTCCCCCTTGGTCTCCAACTTCTCTTTTCTTCTTTGTAGACAAGTATTATACTTCTGGTTAGAGTAACTGATCCCATTCAAGTGACCAGACCATAACTTGCCTTGCAAACCAAGAAAGGTCGAAGTTAGGTTGTACGGACACAACCTGTACGGACCACTCCAAACTTAAACATCTGGATACCACTTCTCTTGTGATCTCTTCTTCTCCTCTTTGCCATTCATGTCTTCATGTCAACATTAATGAGTCCAAATCAAGCTTTTTACATCGTGATTCATTATGGTTTTATTAGTATCAAGAATAAATTCCCAAATCTCCAAACATGGCAAACTGGAATCACTTTGGTTAAAAGTGGGATAACTTCTTCATCATAAGTCCAATAATATTGATTCAACTTCAGGATGATTCTAAACTGATTTATGAGTCCAGATCAAGTTTCTTACATTGTGATTCATTCTGGTTTTATTTGTATCAAGAAGAAATTGCCAAATCTCCAAACAGGGTAAACTAGAATCACTACGGTTAAAAGTGGGATAACTTCTTCATCATAAGTCCAATGATATTGAGTCAACTTCAGGATGATTCTACACTGATTTATGAGTCCAAATCAAGCTTCTTACATCGTGATTCATTCTGGTTTTATTAGTATCAAGAAGAAATTGCCAAATCTCCAAACAGGGCAAACTGGAATCACTTCGGTTAAAAGTGGGATAACTTCTTCATCATAACTCCAATGATATTGATTCAACTTCAGGGTGATTCTACACTGATTAATGAGTCCAAATCAAGCTTCTTACATCGTGATTCATTCTGGTTTTATTAGTATCAAGAATAAATTCCCAAATCTCCAAACAAGGCAAACTGGAATCACTTCGGTTAAAAGTGGGATAACTTCTTCATCATAAGTCCAATAATATTGATTCAACTTCAGGATGATTCTAAACTGATTTATGAGTCCAGATCAAGTTTCTTACATCGTGATTCATTCTGGTTTTATTTGTATCAAGAAGAAATTGCCAAATCTCCAAATAGGGTAAATTGGAATCACTACGGTTAAAAGTGGGATAACTTCTTCATCATAAGTCCAATGATATTGATTCAACTTCAGGATGATTCTAAACTGATTTATGAGTCCAGATCAAGTTTCTTACATCGTGATTCATTCTGGTTTTATTTGTATCAAGAAGAAATTACCAAATCTCCAAACAGGGTAAACTGGAATCACTACGGTTAAAAGTGGGATAACTTCTTCATCATAAGTCCAATGATATTTATTCAACTTCAGGATGATTCTACACTGATTTATGAGTCCAAATCAAGCTTCTTACATCGTGACTCATTCTGGTTTTATTTGTATCAAGAAGAAATTGCCAAAGGGCAAACTGGAATCACTTCGGTTAAAATTGGGATAACTTCTTCATCATAACTCCAATGATATTGATTCAACTTCAGGGTGATTCTACACTGATTAATGATTCCAAATCAAGCTTCATACAACGTGATTCATTCTGGTTTTTTTAGTATCAAGAATAAATTCCCAAATTTCCAAACATGGCAAACTGGAATCATTTCGGTTAAAAGTGGGATAACTTCTTCATCATAACTCCAATGATATTGAGTCAACTTCAGGGTGATTCTACACTGATTAATGAGTCCAAATCAAGCTTCTTACATCGTGATTCATTCTGGTTTTATTAGTATCAAGAATAAATTCCCAAATCTCCAAACAGGGCAAACTGGAATCACTTCGGTTAAAAGTGGGATAACTTCTTCATCATAAGTCCAATGATATTGATTCAACTTCAGGATAATTCTAAACTGATTTATGAGTCCAGATCAAGTTTCTTACATCGTGATTCATTCTGGTTTTATTTGTATCAAGAAGAAATTGCCAAACCTCCAAACAGGGTAAACTGGAATCACTTCAGTTAAAAGTGGGATAACTTCTTCATCATAAGTCCAATGATATTGATTCAACTTCAGGATGATTCTACACTTTTTTATGAGTCCAAATTAAGCTTCTTACATCGTGATTCATTCTAGGTTTATTAGTATTAAGAATAAATTACCAAATCTCCAAACAGGGCAAACTGGAATCACTTCGGTTAAAAGTGGGATAACTTCTTCATCATAACTCCTATGATCTTGAGTCAAGTTCAGGGTGATTCGACACTGATTTATGAGTCCAAATCAAGCTTCTTACATCGTGATTCATTCTGGTTTTATTAGTATCAAGAAGAAATCGCCAAATCTCCAAACAGGGCAAACTGGAATCACTTCGGTTAAAATTGGGATAACTTCTTAATCATAACTCCAATGATATTGATTCAACTTCAGGGTGATTCTACACTGATTAATGAGTCTAAATCAAGCTTCTTACATCGTGATTCATTCTGGTTTTATTAGTATCAAGAATAAATTCCCAAATCTCCAAACAGGATAAACTGGAATCACTTCGGTTAAAAGTGGGATAACTTCTTCATCATAAGTCCAATTATATTGATTCAACTTCAGGATGATTCTAAACTGATTTATGAGTCCAGATCAAGTTTCTTACATTGTGATTCATTCTTGTTTTATTTGTATCAAGAAGAAATTGCCAAATCTCCAAACAGGGCAAACTGGAATCACTTTGGTTAAAATTGGGATAACTTCTTCATCATAACTCCAATGATATTGATTCAACTTCAGGGTGATTCTACACTGATTTATGAGTCCAAATCAAGCTTCTTACATCGTGATTCATTTTGGTTTTATTAGTATCAAGAATAAATTCCTAAATCTCCAAACAGGGCAAAATGGAATAACTTCGGTTAAAAGTGGGATAACTTCTTCATCATAACTCCAAAGATAATGATTCAACTTCAGGGTGATTCTACACTGATTAATGAGTCCAAATCAAGCTTCTTACATCCTGATTTATTCGGTTTTATTAGTATCAAGAATAAATTCACAAATCTCCAAACAGGGCAAACTGGAATCACTTCGGTTAAAAGTGGGATAACTTCTTCATCATAACTCCTATGATCTTGAGTTAACTTCAGGGTGATTCGACACTGATTTATGAGTCCAAATCAAGCTTCTTACATCGTGATTAATTCTGGTTTTATTAGTATCAAGAAGAAATTGCCAAATCTCCAAACAGGGCAAACTGGAACCACTTCGGTTAAAAGTGGGATAACTTCTTCATCATAACTCCAATTGATGTGATCATGGAAAGCACCAAAGAATGGAAGCATGAACCTGAACCTGAAGAGCTTGTAGCTGAGGATGCAACACTGAAGAATTGTGTGAAACAAGAAGAATACATTTGTCTTGGCAGAAGCTTGATCATCCAAGACACCTTAACCATCATTCAATCCATTCCACCTTCAAGCTGATCATCAACTAGGCAAGTAGGATTGTGTGTACTCTTTTCCTCATTTTGGTTTTGTCCCAATGGGTTTTACGGAGGGAGGTTTTTAACGAGGCCACAAGACTACTTCACATATCACCTAGAAGATGATCTCGGACCTACACATAAAGAACCTTATGATATTTTATATTTCTAAGTTTTTATGTTATTTTCAAACTTCAGTCTTTGTGTGTTTCCAAGAGGAGCCTATGTCTTTATTCCTCTTGCATTTTCGAGAGCTTGTGCATGTACAAGTCTCTCCCTTTATATATCTGGTCGAAATCTAATAAGAGGCATCATCTTTTCAGTCAAAAACTTGTGTTCTTATTTGTGAATTCTCTCTGAGCAATTCTCTTGTTGGTGTGTAATATCCAGCAGCCCCTTAGGTATCTAAGTTGGTGTGTAATATCTGATCTAGCCATCTAGAAGTGTCAAGGAGCCATTCCGCAACTCTTTGAATCATCCATCGATCCACATGCCTTGAGAAACTTGAGTCTTTTTGATTCGTTTCTGCAAGGATTATCCCATCTGTTCCAGAGAGCATCCTAGGATCTTATCACCAATGATATTGATTCAACTTCAGGGTGATTCTACACTTATTAATGAGTCCAAATCAAGCTTCATACAACGTGATTCATTCTGGGTTTTTTAGTATCAAGAATAAATTCCCAAATTTCCAAACAGGGCAAACTGGAATCACTTCGGTTAAAAGTGGGATAACTTCTTCATCATAAGTCCTATGATCTTGAGTCAACTTCAGGGTGATTCGACACTGATTTATGAGTCCAAATCAAGCTTCTTACATCGTGATTCATTCTGATTTTATTAGTATCAAGAAGAAATTGACAAATCTCCAAACAGGGCAAACTGGAATCATTTCGGTTAAAAGTGGGATAACTTCTTCATCATAACTCCAATGATATTGAGTCAACTTCAGGGTGATTCTACACTGATTAATGAGTCCAAATCAAGCTTCTTACATCGTGATTCATTCTGGTTTTATTAGTATCAAGAATAAATTCCCAAATCTCCAAACAGGGTAAACTGGAATCACTTCGGTTAAAAGTGGGATAACTTCTTCATCATAAGTCCAATTATATTGATTCAACTTCAGGATGATTCTAAACTGATTTATGAGTCCAGATCAAGTTTCTTACATTGTGATTCATTCTTGTTTTATTTGTATCAAGAAGAAATTGCCAAATCTCCAAACAGGGCAAACTGGAATCACTTCGGTTAAAATTGGGATAACTTCTTCATCATAACTCCAATGATATTGATTCAACTTCAGGGTGATTCTACACTGATTTATGAGTCCAAATCAAGCTTCTTACATCGTGATTCAATTTGGTTTTATTAGTATCAAGAATAAATTCCCAAATCTCCAAACAGGGCAAACTGGAATCACTTCGGTTAAAAGTGGGATAACTTCTTCATCATAACTCCAAAGATAATGATTCAACTTCAGGGTGATTCTACACTGATTAATGAGTCCAAATCAAGCTTCTTACATCCTGATTTATTCGGTTTTATTAGTATCAAGAATAAATTCACAAATCTCCAAACAGGGCAAACTGGAATCACTTCGGTTAAAAGTGGGATAACTTCTTCATCATAACTCCTATGATCTTGAGTTAACTTCAGGGTGATTCGACACTGATTTATGAGTCCAAATCAAGCTTCTTACATCGTGATTAATTCTGGTTTTATTAGTATCAAGAAGAAATTGCCAAATCTCCAAACAGGGCAAACTGGAACCACTTCGGTTAAAAGTGGGATAACTTCTTCATCATAACTCCAATTGATGTGATCATGGAAAGCACCAAAGAATGGAAGCATGAACCTGAACCTGAAGAGCTTGTAGCTGAGGATGCAACACTGAAGAATTGTGTGAAACAAGAAGAATACATTTGTCTTGGCAGAAGCTTGATCATCCAAGACACCTTAACCATCATTCAATCCATTCCACCTTCAAGCTGATCATCAACTAGGCAAGTAGGATTGTGTGTACTCTTTTCCTCATTTTGGTTTTGTCCCAATGGGTTTTACGGAGGGAGGTTTTTAACGAGGCCACAAGACTACTTCACATATCACCTAGAAGATGATCTCGGACCTACACATAAAGAACCTTATGATATTTTATATTTCTAAGTTTTTATGTTATTTTCAAACTTCAGTCTTTGTGTGTTTCCAAGAGGAGCCTATGTCTTTATTCCTCTTGCATTTTCGAGAGCTTGTGCATGTACAAGTCTCTCCCTTTATATATCTGGTCGAAATCTAATAAGAGGCATCATCTTTTCAGTCAAAAACTTGTGTTCTTATTTGTGAATTCTCTCTGAGCAATTCTCTTGTTGGTGTGTAATATCCAGCAGCCCCTTAGGTATCTAAGTTGGTGTGTAATATCTGATCTAGCCATCTAGAAGTGTCAAGGAGCCATTCCGCAACTCTTTGAATCATCCATCGATCCACATGCCTTGAGAAACTTGAGTCTTTTTGATTCGTTTCTGCAAGGATTATCCCATCTGTTCCAGAGAGCATCCTAGGATCTTATCACCAATGATATTGATTCAACTTCAGGGTGATTCTACACTTATTAATGAGTCCAAATCAAGCTTCATACAACGTGATTCATTCTGGGTTTTTAGTATCAAGAATAAATTCCCAAATTTCCAAACAGGGCAAACTGGAATCACTTCGGTTAAAAGTGGGATAACTTCTTCATCATAAGTCCTATGATCTTGAGTCAACTTCAGGGTGATTCGACACTGATTTATGAGTCCAAATCAAGCTTCTTACATCGTGATTCATTCTGATTTTATTAGTATCAAGAAGAAATTGACAAATCTCCAAACAGGGCAAACTGGAATCATTTCGGTTAAAAGTGGGATAACTTCTTCATCATAACTCCAATGATATTGAGTCAACTTCAGGGTGATTCTACACTGATTAATGAGTCCAAATCAAGCTTCTTACATCGTGATTCATTCTGGTTTTATTAGTATCAAGAATAAATTCCCAAATCTCCAAACAAGGCAAACTGGAATCACTTCGGTTAAAAGTGGGATAACTTCTTCATCATAAGTCCAATAACATTGATTCAACTTCAGGATGATTCTAAACTGATTTATCCGTCCAGATCAAGTTTCTTACATCGTGATTCATTCTGGTTTTATTAGTATCAAGAATAAATTCACAAATCTCCAAACAGGGCAAACTGGAATCACTTCGGTTAAAAGTGGGATAACTTCTTCATCATAACTCCTATGATCTTGAGTCAACTTCAGGGTGATTCGACACTGATTTATGAGTCCAAATCAAGCTTCTTACATCGTGATTCATTCTGGTTTTATTAGTATCAAGAAGAAATTGCCAAATCTCCAAACAGGGCAAACTGGAACCACTTCGGTTAAAAGTGGGATAACTTCTTCATCATAACTCCAATGATATTGATTCAAGTTCAGGGTGATTCTACACTGATTAATGAGTCCAAATCAAGCTTCTTACATCGTGATTCTGATGCGTCCCTAGGATGCTCTTTGGTTGATGGGAATGGATAGATCCTTGCAAGAACGAATCAGAGACTCAAGTTCTTCAAGGCGTGTGGATTGAATGGTGACACAAGAGGGATGGATGATCTCTTGATACTCCTAGATGAATAACTTGGATATGACACACCAAATTAGACACCCTTAGGTCTCTGGATACTACACATCAGAACTCGACACACTTTCTAGAGAGAGAGCCGTCAAGGAGAAAGAAACTTGTTTATTAAAAAGCTGGATGAGTACAAGAGGGTGTAGAGAACCCTTTAAATAAGAAACCAGAGAACATGCTCTCTAGGGTTTTGACATTAAGCAAGAAAAGGAAAGAAAGGAAACTATAGTCTAAGTTTAACATAAGCTTAAAATGAAATAAAAATGTAACTTCTTTTAGCCTTGGACCGAGATAGGGCCTAAGTGATGTGAAGACAAGTTGTGGCCTCGTTAAAAACCTTCCTCCGGAAAACCTCATGGGACAAAACCAAAAGCAAGGAAAAGAGCACGCACCCCATGTCTTGCCTAGACACTAACTCAGTTTGATGTAGAGATGGCTTGAATGGTGATCAAGACATCTCGGATCAGACTTTGTCCAAGACTTTCTTGTTGTGGATGTGAAGTGAGTAATCCAACAACATTCTCCTTAATCTTTTTGACTCTGGAACGAGTCATGGGACCTTCAGGAATGGCTAGAGCATCATCACCAAGTTGTTGATGCAATGTGGCTTCATGTGGCTCATCTAGACTTTCCTTGTTCTCCTTAGTGATCCGGTCCATGATCACATCATCCCCTCCCTCTTGAAAAGGATTTGTCCTCAAATCAGGTTCATCTACAGCAAAAGGAGCCAAGTCAGTGACATTGAAGCTATTTGATACATCATACTTACCTTGGAGATCAAGTTTGTAGGCATTGTCATTGATCTTGTGGATGATCTCAAAGGGTCCATCAACCCTTGGCATCAGCTTGGACTTCCTCTCGTTGGGGAACCTATCCTTCCTCAGGTGCAACCAAACTTGGTCACCAACTTCAAAGGTCCTCACACGTCTCCCCTTGTTAGCTTGCTTCTCATAAAGCTTGGTCTTCTGCTCAATGTTCTGTCTAGCCTTCTCATGATTCTGTTGGACCATCTCTGCTTTCTTCTTGCCATCTAGACTTGTCCTTTCACACTCAGGTAAAGGCATTAGATCCAAAGGAGAGTTGGGATTGAACCCATAAACAATCTCAAAAGGGGAATACTTAAAAGCCGAATGCATAGCATGATTGTATGCAAATTCACAATGTGGTAAGTATTCTTCCCATGTCCTTAAGTTGTTTCTAATGAATGCACGCAGGAGTGTTCCTAAAGTCCTATTAACTACCTCAGTTTGCCCATCAGTTTGTGGATGACATGTAGTGGAAAACAATAGCTTAGTGCCTAGCTTAGACCAAAGTGTCTTCCAGAAGTAACTAAGAAACTTAGAGTCCCTATCAGAAACTATAGTTCTAGGCATGCCATGCAAACGTACAACCTCTTTAAAGAACAAGTTAGCTACATGTAATGCATTACAGTCTTGTGACAAGCTATGAAATGTGCCATCTTAGAGAACCTATCAACAACAACAAAGATAGAATCCTTTCCAGTTCTAGTTCTAGGCAAACCAACAATAAAGTCCATAGAGATGTCATTCCAGGGATGGTGTGGAATGGGTAAAGGAGTATACAAACCCTAGGATTGAACTTGGGACTTGGCATGCTTGCAAGTAGCACACCTTCCACAGATTCTCTCCACATCTATCTTCATGTGCGGCCAATAGAAGTGATCCTGTAAAACTTTCAAGGTCTTGGCAATCCCAAAGTGTCCCATTAGACTGCCCCCATGGGATTCCCTGACAAAAAGATCTGTCAAAGAACAATTAGGCACACACAATGATGCGTCCCTAGGATGCTCTTTGGTTGATGGGAATGGATAATCCTTGCAAGAACGAATCTAAAGACTCAAGTCCTTCAAGGCGTGTGGATCGGATGGTGACACAAGAGGGATGAATGAACTCTTGATACTCCTAGATGAATGGTTTGGATATTACACACCAAACTAAGCACCCTTAACTCTGGATATGACACACCAGAACTCGGCACACTTCTTTTAGAGAGAGAGAGAGCCGCAAAAGATGAATGACTTCAATAGAAAAAGGTTGCGTGAGTACAATAGGGTATAAGGCACCCTTTAAATAAGAAAACCAGAGACATGCCTCTAGGGTTTTCGACAAAGAACCAAAAAAGGAAAGAAAGCAAACTATAGTTTATAAGTTTAAATGAAATAAAAATGCACTTCTATTGATCTTGGACCGAGTGTAGCACTTAGGTGATTTGTAGACATGTTGTGGCCTCGTTAAAAACCTTCCTTCTAGAAAACCTCGTGGGACAAAACCAAAAGCAAGGAAAAGAGCACGCACTCCATGTCTGCCTAGACACTACCTCAGTTTGGTGTAGAGATGGCTTGAATGGTGATCAAGACATCTCGGATCAAACCTTGTCCAAGACCCTCTTGTTGTGGATGTGAAGTGAGTAATCCAACAACATTCTCCTTAAGCTTCTTGACTCTGGAACGAGTCATGGGACCTTCAGGAATGGCTAGAGAATCTTCATCAAATGGTTGATGCATTGTGGCTTCATGTTGCTCATCTAAACTCTCCCCATTGTCTTCCTTAGTGATCCGGTCCATGATCACATCATCCCCTCCCTCTTGAAAAGGATTTGTCCTCAAATCAGGTCCATCTACAACAAAAGGAGCCAAATCAGTGACATTGAAGCTATTTGATACATCGTACTTACCTTGGAGATCAAGCTTGTAGGCATTGTCATTGATCTTGTGGATGATCTCAAAGGGTCCATCAACCCTTGGCATCAGTTTGGACTTCCTCTCGTTGGGGAACCTATCCTTCCTTAGGTGCAACCAAACTTGGTCACCAACTTCAAAGGTTCTCACACGTCTCCCCTTGTTTGCTTGCTTCTCATACAGCTTGGTCTTCTGCTCAATGTTTAGTCTAGCCTTCTCATGAATCTGTTGAACCAACTCGGCTTTCTTCTTGCCATCTAGACTTGTCCTTTCACACTCAGGTAAAGGCATTAGATCCAAAGGAGAGGTGGGATTGAACCCATAAACAATTTCAAAGGGTGAATACTTAGAGGCAGAATGCATAGCATGATTGTATGCAAATTCACAATGTGGTAAGTATTCTTCCCATGTTCTTAAGTTCTTTCTAATGAATGCACGCAGGAGTGTCCCTAATGTCCTATTAACTACCTCAGTTTGCCCATCAGTTTGTGGATGACATGTAGTAGAAAACAAAAGCTTAGTGCCTAACTTAGACCAAAGTGTCTTCCAAAAGTAACTAAGAAACTTAGTGTCCCTATCAGAAACTATGGTTCTAGGCATGCCATGCAAACGTACAACCTCCTTAAAGAACAAGTTAGCTACATGTAATGCATCATCAGTCTTATGACATGCTATGAAATGTGCCATCTTAGAGAACCTATCAACAACAACAAAGATAGAATCCTTTCCAGTCCTAGTTCTAGGCAAACCAACAATGAAATCCATAGAAATGTCATTCCAGGGATGGTGTGGAATAGGTAAGGGAGTATACAAACCCTGGTTTTGAACTTGGGACTTGGCATGCTTGCAAGTAGCACACCTTCCACATATCCTCTCTACATCTCTCTTCATATGCGGCCAATAGAAGTGATCCTGTAAAACTTTTAGGGTCTTGGCAATCCCAAAGTGTCCCATTAGACTGCCCCCATGGGATTCCCTGACAAAAAGATCTCTCAAAGAGCAATTAGGCACACACAATCTATTGTCATAGAACAAGTAATCATCCTTCCTAAAGTAATGCCCTGAGGCAAACTTAGCACATGAAGCATAAGCTTCCTTGAAGTCATGATCAGTATCATACATATCTTTTATCTGCTCAAATCCAAGTATCTTAGCATCTAGAGTGGTCAAGAGAACATACCTCCGAGATAGTGCATCAGCAACTACATTCTCCTTACCTTGTTTATACTTGATCACGTATGGGAAGGTCTCAATGAATTCAACCCACCTTGGGTGTCTCTTGCTAAGCTTACTCTGCCCTTTTAGATACTTGAGGGACTCATGATCAGTGTGGATGACAAACTCTTTGGGCCACAAATAATGTTGCCACGTTTGTAATGCCCTCACCAAGGCATAGAGCTCTTTGTCATAAGTTGCATAGTTGAGTGTGGCTCCTCCAAGCTTCTCACTGAAGTATGCAATGGGTTTCCTATCCTGCATCAACACGGCACCAATACCAATTCCTGATGCATCACATTCTATTTCAAAAGTTTTAGAAAAGTCAGGAAGCATAAGAAGAGGTGATTGAGTAAGCTTCTCTTTTAGGCTCTGGAAAGCCTTCTCTTGTGCTTCTCCCCACTTGAACCCAACATCCTTCTTGATAACTTCAGTTAAGGGAGCTGCAATGGTGCTAAAGTCCTTGACAAATCTCCTATAGAAGCCGGCAAGTCCATGGAAGCTCCTCACTTCTCCTACTGAGGTTGGACTCGGCCATTCCTTGATTGCCTTGATCTTCTCTTCATCAACCTTAACTCCATCTGCACTCACAACAAAGCCTAGGAAAACCAAGTTATCCGTGCAAAAGGTGCACTTCTTTAGGTTGGCATAAAGCTTCTCATTCCTTAGAACACTCAAGACAGCCTTAGAACACTCAAGACACAAGAGGGATGGATGATCTCTTGATACTCCTAGATGAATAACTTGGATATGACGCACCAAATTAGACACCCTTAGGTCTCTGGATATTACACACCAGAACTCGACACCTTCTAGAGAGAGAGAGCCGACAAGAATGAATGTAACTTGTTTAGTAAAAGACTGGATGATTCCAAGAGGGTGTAGAGAACCCTTTAAATAGGAAACCAGAGAACATACTCTCTAGGGTTTCGACCATAAACCAAAAAGGAAAGAAAGAAAACTATAGTCTAAGTTTAACATAAGTTTAGAATGAAATAAAAAATGGAACTTCATGTAGTCTTGGACCGAGAATAGCACTTAGGTGATGTGGAGACAAGTTGTGGCCTCGTTAAAAACCTCCCTCCTGGAAAACCTCGTGGGACAAAACCAAAAGCAAGGAAAAGAGCACACACCCCATGTCTTGCCTAGGCACTAACTCAGCTTGATGTAGAGATGGCTTGAATGGTGATCAAGACATCTCGGATCAGACCTTGTCCAAGACTTTGTTGTTGTGGATGTGAAGTGAGTAATCCAACAACATTCTCTTTAAGCTTCTTGACTCTGGAACGAGTCATGGGACCTTCAGGAATGGCTAGAGCATCATCACCAAGTTGTTGGTGCAATGTGGCTTCTTGTGGTTCATCTAGACTCTCCTGGTTCTCCTTAGTGATCCGGTCCTTGATCACATCAAATGCACTCTTAAATGTTGCATCCTCAAGCTCTTCAGGTTCAGGTTCATGCTTCCATTCTTTGGTGCTTTCCAGGATCACATCACCAAACCAAGAGACTAGGAGAGAAGAGAGACCACAAGCCGCGCACCAAGCAAATCGCCAAACCACTCGCCAAGAGCATGATGGTTATGAGGAGACTGATGACGAGTATGATCACCTCAGCTCATCCTCAAGAAGACCTAGACGTACCCATGAGAGAAGAGTGAACCAGGGAGATGATCTTGCCGGTTTGAAGATCAAAATACCCCCATTCCATGGCAAGGCTGATCCGGATGCATATCTTGAGTGGGAGAAGAAGATTGAGCTAGTCTTCCAGTGCAAGCAATACACCAACCACAAGAAGATTCAAATTGCTGCCACTGAATTCTATGACGATGCTTTGAGTTGGTGGGATCAATACCTCACAACTCGTAGAAGGAATGGAGAGGAACCGGTTGAAACTTGGACAGAGATGAAGTCAATCATGCGCAAGAGGTTTGTTCCAAGCCATTACCTTAGAGACTTGCACCACCGGCTAAGGAAGCTTACCCAAGGTTCAAGATCAGTGGAGGAGTATTACCAAGAGATGGAGTTGCTTATGTTGAGGGCCAACATATCAGAGGATAGAGAAGCAACCATGTCAAGGTTCCTTTGTGGTCTAAACCGAGAGATACAAGACAATGTTGAGATGCAACATTATGTGGAGCTAGAAGAGATGCTACACAAGGCCATCCTTGTTGAGCAACAACTCAAGAGGAGGGGACACTCACGCAACCAGTATGGCTCCAACCGGTTACACCACAACAAGGAAGAGAAGACACCTTATTGTAAGGAGTCTAAACCATTCCAGAAGGACAACAAGTCCTATCCAAGAGAAGAGGCCAAACCTAAATCAATCAGTGCTCTTGACAAGGGCAAAGGCAAGGTTGAGGCATCTAGTTCCAGAGCTCGTGATGTCAAGTGCTTCAAGTGCCAAGGAAGAGGACACTATGCCAATGAGTGTACCAACAAGAGAGTCATGTTCTTGCGGGAAGATGGAGAGTACACCTCAGGAGAAGACAACACCGAGTCTGACCAAGAAGACACTGAAGAAGAGCTTGAAGAAGGACCAGTCCAGGGGAAGCTTTTAGTAGCAAGAAGACTTCTAAGCTTGCAAAACAAGGCTGAGGAGCTAGAGCAACGTGATAACCTCTTCTACACCCGGTGCTTGGTCCATGGAAAAGTGTGCAGCCTCATTGTAGATGGAGGAAGTTGTGTGAATGCTGCGAGTGAGACAATGGTCCAGAAGTTGGGATTGAAGGTTCAAAAGCATCCCAAGCCTTACCGGTTGCAATGGCTGAATGAAGAAGGCACCATGAAGGTCTCAAGTCAAGTTCTTATTCCCTTATCTATTGGGAGATATGAAGATGAAGTCTTGTGTGATGTGTTGCCAATGCAAGCTGGTCACATACTCCTTGGAAGACCATGGCAATCTGATAGACGTGTGATCCATGATGGCTTCACCAACAAGCATTCCTTTCTGTTCAAGGGCAAGAAGACTACTCTGGTTCCCTTGACACCCAAGGAAGTGCAACAAGATCAGGTTCAACTCCAAAAGAAGAAGGAGATTGATCTAAAACCGGCTGGAACTAAGCAGCCAAACTTCTATGCAAACATGGGTGATATCAAAAGAACTCTCAATTCTAAACACTCAGCTATATTACTTGTGTTTAAAGAGACTCTATTGAACTTAACTGATCCTACACCGGTGTATCCGAGTGAAATGGTTTCTCTTTTGCAGGAGTTCCAAGATGTGTTTCCAGAGGACAATCCCATTGGTTTACCACCATTGAGAGGTATTGAGCACCAGATAGACTTTGTGCCAGGATCAACACTTCCAAACCGTCCAGCATATAGAAGCAATCCGGTTGAGACCAAGGATTTGCAAAGACAAGTGGAAGAACTCATGGAGAAGGGCTATATCCGAGAGAGTTTAAGCCCATGTGCTGTGCCAGTGCTCCTAGTGCCTAAGAAGGATGGTACATGGCGTATGTGTGTTGATTGTAGATCAATCAACAACATCACAGTGAAGTATCGCCACCCTATCCCTAGATTAGATGATATGCTTGATGAATTGCATGGTTCTTGCATCTTCTCTAAGATTGATTTAAAAAGTGGTTATCATCAGATTAGGATGAAAGAAGGAGATGAATGGAAAACTGCATTTAAAACTAAGCATGGATTGTATGAGTGGTTAGTTATGCCATTTGGATTAACCAATGCACCTAGTACATTCATGAGGTTAATGAATCATGTGATTAGATCATTCATAGGGATATCGGTTGTAGTATACTTTGATGACATCCTGGTGTATAGCAAGAACCTAGAAGAGCATTTAGATCATCTTAAGGCTGTCTTGAGTGTTTTAAGAAATGATAAACTTTATGCCAACCTAAAGAAGTGCACCTTTTGCACGGATAACTTGGTTTTCCTAGGCTTTGTTGTGAGTGCAGATGGAGTTAAGGTTGATGAAGAGAAGATCAAGGCAATCAAGGAATGGCCGAGTCCAACCTCAGTAGGAGAAGTGAGGAGCTTCCATGGACTTGCCGGCTTCTATAGGAGATTTGTCAAGGACTTTAGCACCATTGCAGCTCCCTTAACTGAAGTTATCAAGAAGGATGTTGGGTTCAAGTGGGGAGAAGCACAAGAGAAGGCTTTCCAGAGCCTAAAAGAGAAGATTACTCAATCACCTCTTCTTATGCTTCCTGACTTTTCTAAAACCTTTGAAATAGAATGTGATGCATCAGGAATTGGTATTGGTGCCGTGTTGATGCAGGATAGGAAACCCATTGCATACTTCAGTGAGAAGCTTGGAGGAGCCACACTCAACTGTGCAACCTATGACAAAGAGCTCTATGCCTTGGTGAGAGCATTACAAACGTGGCAACATTACTTGTGGCCCAAAGAGTTTGTCATCCACACTGATCATGAGTCCCTCAAGTATCTAAAAGGGCAGAGTAAGCTTAGCAAGAGACACGCAAGGTGGGTTGAATTCATTGAGACCTTCCCATACGTGATCAAGTATAAACAAGGTAAGGAGAATGTAGTTGCTGATGCACTATCTCGGAGGTATGTTCTCTTGACCACTCTAGATGCTAAGTTACTTGGATTTGAGCAGATAAAAGATATGTATGATACTGATCATGACTTCAAGGAAGCTTATGCTTCATGTGCTAAGTTTGCCTCAGGGCATTACTTTAGGAAGGATGATTACTTGTTCTATGACAATAGATTGTGTGTGCCTAATTGCTCTTTGAGAGATCTTTTTGTCAGGGAATCCCATGGGGGCAGTCTAATGGGACACTTTGGGATTGCCAAGACCCTAAAAGTTTTACAGGATCACTTCTATTGGCCGCATATGAAGAGAGATGTAGAGAGGATATGTGGAAGGTGTGCTACTTGCAAGCATGCCAAGTCCCAAGTTCAAAACCAGGGTTTGTATACTCCCTTACCTATTCCACACCATCCCTGGAATGACATTTCTATGGATTTCATTGTTGGTTTGCCTAGAACTAGGACTGGAAAGGATTCTATCTTTGTTGTTGTTGATAGGTTCTCTAAGATGGCACATTTCATAGCATGTCATAAGACTGATGATGCATTACATGTAGCTAACTTGTTCTTTAAGGAGGTTGTACGTTTGCATGGCATGCCTAGAACCATAGTTTCTGATAGGGACACTAAGTTTCTTAGTTACTTTTGGAAGACACTTTGGTCTAAGTTAGGCACTAAGCTTTTGTTTTCTACTACATGTCATCCACAAACTGATGGGCAAACTGAGGTAGTTAATAGGACATTAGGGACACTCCTGCGTGCATTCATTAGAAAGAACTTAAGAACATGGGAAGAATACTTACCACATTGTGAATTTGCATACAATCATGCTATGCATTCTGCCTCTAAGTATTCACCCTTTGAAATTGTTTATGGGTTCAATCCCACCTCTCCTTTGGATCTAATGCCTTTACCTGAGTGTGAAAGGACAAGTCTAGATGGCAAGAAGAAAGCCGAGTTGGTTCAACAGATTCATGAGAAGGCTAGACTAAACATTGAGCAGAAGACCAAGCTGTATGAGAAGCAAGCAAACAAGGGGAGACGTGTGAGAACCTTTGAAGTTGGTGACCAAGTTTGGTTGCACCTAAGGAAGGATAGGTTCCCCAACGAGAGGAAGTCCAAACTGATGCCAAGGGTTGATGGACCCTTTGAGATCATCCACAAGATCAATGACAATGCCTACAAGCTTGATCTCCAAGGTAAGTACGATGTATCAAATAGCTTCAATGTCACTGACTTGGCTCCTTTTGTTGTAGATGGACCTGATTTGAGGACAAATCCTTTTCAAGAGGGAGGGGATGATGTGATCATGAACCGGATCACTAAGGAGGACAATGAGGAGAGTTTAGATGAGCAACATGAAGCCACAATGCATCAACCATTTGATGAGGATGCTCTAACCATTCCTGAAGGTCCCATGACTCGTTCCAGAGTCAAGAAGCTTAAGGAGAATGTTGTGGGATTACTCACTTCACATCCACAACAAGAAGGTCTTGGACAAGGTTTGATCCGAGATGTCTTGATCACCATTCAAGCCATCTCTACACCAAACTGAGGTAGTGTCTAGGCAGACATGGAGTGCGTGCTCTTTTCCTTGCTTTTGGTTTTGTCCCACGAGGTTTTCCAGGAGGAAGGTTTTTAACGAGGCCACAACATGTCTACAAATCACCTAAGTGCTACACTCGGTCCAAAGACTAATAGAAGTGCATTTTCATTTCATTTTAAACTTATAAACTATAGTTTGCTTTCTTTCCTTTTTTGGTTCTTTGTCGAAAACCCTAGAGGCATGTCTCTGGTTTTCTTATTTAAAGGGTCCCTTATACCCTATTGTACTCATCCAACCTTTTCAATACAAGTTCATTCATCTTATGCGGCTCTCTCTCTCTCTAAAAGAAGTGTGCCGAGTTCTGGTGTGTCATATCCAGAGTCTAAGGGTGTTTAGTTTGGTGTGTCATATCCAAATCATTCATCTAGGAGTATCAAGAGATCATTCATCCCTCTTGTGTCACCATTCAATCCACAAGCCCTGAAGAACTTGAGTCTCTGATTCGTTCTTGTAAGGATCTATCCATTCCCATCAACCAAAGAGCATCCTAGGGACGCATCAGAGAGGAAGTCCAAGCTGATGCCAAGGGTTGATGGACCCTTTGAGATCATCCACAAGATCAATGACAATGCCTACAAACTTGATCTCCAAAGTAAGTATGATGTATCAAATAGCTTCAATGTCACTGACTTGGCTCCTTTTGCTGTAGATGAACCTGATTTGAGGACAAATCCTTTTCAAGAGGGAGGGGATGATGTGATCATGGACCGGATCACTAAGGAGAACAAGGAGAGTCTAGATGAGCCACATGAAGCCACATTGCATCAACAACTTGGTGATGATGCTCTAGCCATTCCTGAAGGTCCCATGACTCGTTCCAGAGTCAAGAAGCTTAAGGAGAATGTTGTTGGATTACTCACTTCACATCCACAACAAGCAAGTCTTGGACAAGGTCTGATCCGAGATGTCTTGATCACCATTCAAGCCATCTCTACATCAAACTGAGTTAGTGTCTAGGCAAGACATGGGGTGTGTGCTCTTTTCCTTGCTTTTGGTTTTGTCCCACGAGGTTTTCCAGGAGGAAGGTTTTTAATGAGGCCACAACTTGTCTTCACATCACCTAAGTGCTATTCTCGGTCCAAGACTCAAAGAAGTTACATTTTTATTCCATTTTAAACTTATGTTAAACTTAGACTATAGTTTTATTTCTTTCCTTTCTTGATCATTGTCGAAACCCTAGAGGATTTGTCTCTGGTTTCTTATTTAAAGAGGCCCCAACACCCTCTTGTATTCATTCAGTCTTTTAATAAACAAGTAACATTCATCTTGACGGCTCTCTCTCTCTAGAAAGTGTGCCAAGTTCTGGTGTGTCATATCCAGAGACTTAAGGGTGTTTAGTTTGGTGTGTCATATCCAAATCATTCATCTAGGAGTATCAAGAGATCATTCATCCCTCTTGTGTCACCATTCATTCCACACGCCTTGAAGAACTTGAGTCTCTGATTCGTTCTTGCAAGGATCTCTCCATTCCCATCAACCAAAGAGCATCCTAGGGACGCATCAAGTGGTATCAGAGCAACTTTGGTTGGGAAGTACTTGCTATCCTTTCTTGTTTCTTTTTGTTTTTCATTCATATCTCATCTATAGCATCTTGATTAAGCATTAGAATTTATTTGTTTAGGGCTGCTCGTGACTGCATAAGAGTTTAGACAAGGATTTTTAAACTTTCCTTATTTGGTTGCATGCGAAAACCCTAGAGAGAGAAGTAACCCTAGCCGCATGCATCATCTTGTCGATCACTTTGTGCATTAGTTTAGCTTGTCTATCACCTTGAACACGAGCATATTGAGGCTATTAGGGTGCTAGAAAACCTTGGGAGTGATTAGGAAAAAGCTTAGAAGTGTTTCCTTTTTGCTTGAATCTTTTTCCTTTTTGCTTGAATCCTTTTTTCCTTTTCTAGCCGATTTCTCTTTTTTTTGTTTTGTCTTGCAAGACAAGCTTGTTTGCTTTTCCTTTTTGCTTGTTTTCTTTTTCCTTTTTGCTTGTCTTGTTCCCTAGAAACCTTTTACTGGTTATTTTGGTTACCTTTGCGCAGGAAGCATGGTCTTCAAGTCTGAAGAAGAAGCTTAACTCATCAGCTTCTCATGGAGGCTATGTCGGCTCAACTCAACCAAAACATGGTGGCAACCATGACCGAGATGATGAGGACCAACCTCAATGACCTCAGGAGAGAGCTTAGGGAAGACATCAGGAGAGCTACTAGTCAAGAACCAAACCGAGAGACTAGGAGAGAAAGAGAGAGGAGAGAGGAGAGACCTCATGCAATTCGCCAAGAGCATGATGGTTATGAGGAGACTGACAATGAGTATGAGCACCTCAATTCATCCTCAAGAAGACATAGGCGTGTCCAAAAGAGAAGGATGAACCAGGG
>CAJHQQ010004231.1:0-30954 GCA_905132885.1 Moricandia moricandioides
CGGAGTCGATCTTTGTTTTTTTTGATGGTTTAGATCTTTTCGTTCTTTTCTTTTTCTTCTCTTCGGTGATGGATATTTAGATCTTCGATTTTATCCTAACCAGGAGAGAATGAGAGTTTGCGGTTTGATCTTTTTGTTTTTTGTGTTTATAGATCTTTCTAGGCAGGGTAGTGTGTGTTCTTTTCCCTCCAGATTGGGTTTTGTTTGAACCCGGTGTTGATTTGAATGAGTTGGCATGTTGATTTTGAGCCCGCTTTGGCTCACATATGGGCTCGATCTTCTACTCTCTCGATCTCTTGGGGTAGTTTGTACTGGTTTGTGAACTGTCTCGCTACTTCTCATCACTTTTAAGATTTGATCGAGATCTTCTCTTTCGTATGCTTCATTTATGGCATCTCGTGGAATCCTCTCCGTTATCGTCTTTTCCGGCTGATGACCTATGAACTGAGATTGTTCTGTCTCTTGGTTTTGAAGCTTTGTTCTCTAATTCGTCTGGACTATTCACCATAAGTGGAGTCACAAGCCGGAGGTTTATAGTCATGGTTGACTTCCTCGCCTTGTCTCATTTCAAAGAAGCTCTATCAAATCTGCATGCTTTCTTGTTCAGCATTTTGTAAGGGTTTCTTTTAATCTCTCACTCTCGTCTTCTAGCTTAGATAGACTTGTTTAGTTCTGTGTTATGTTTCTTTGTTTAATCCTTGTGTGGGCTACTGTCTCTGGGAACCTACGTTTGGTTCGTCGGCTCTGTATCTGCCGGGATTCGTGGCAATCTTCGAATTATGTAACCGCTTTTTGTTGAATATAATTAGTGTTTGGAAAAAAAAAAGAATAAGAGCACATATCTTTCTTTTCCAAACATAAGAAACCCAGATTTTACCAAGAGAAAAAAAATATCACTCATCTTTTGACCAAAGCGAGCTAGTATCAAATTGACCAAATCTAGATTTTTGTTTTATTATATATATATATATATATGTATATATATTTTTTATGTGTCTAAGATTTTTAAGTTTTATTATATATATATATATATATATATATATATATATTAAATTTTCTTTCAATTTGGAATTACATTTTAAAATTAAATTCTGCTAAAATGAGTTTACTTATATTATAAAAATAAAATTTGTTCATGATAGCTCTATATACATTGAAACATGTTTAGAATATATATATATATATATATTAAGCATATATGCTAAATTGTAGAATACAACTAAATTTTAAATTAAGATTTATATTTAATTCAATAAAATTGACTTGTCATTATTATTATTATTATTATATTATTATTATTATTTTATAACAAAATAGAATAAAATAAAATCATGTCTTTATCAGATAAGAGACCCAAGCTGGTGTCGAAGAATCAACATAGTCAAAGCTGAAGAAGAATTGTGAGCACTTCGTGCATGTTTGTCTGCGATTGTATTCTTTGCCTTTGGTATATGCTGGAGTAAGAAATGAGGAAAGAACGTTTTACATCGTTGTATTTCCTCCAACATGGGTGTGAAAGCTAGTCATTACGTCGGTGTAGACACCATCTTCACTAATTGAGAACAGTTTATTGCCAATTTCACCTCCGAGAACGGTAGAATCTTTATACGCTCCATAGCCCATATCAAAGCTTCACATTCATCATGTAAAGGTGATAGACTGGATCGGATTGTCATTGATCCCATGATCTTGCTAGAAGCTTCCCTTGTGAAGGAAAACCATCCTTGACCCTGAAAACTTATCATGTTCTTTCCAAGCGCCATCTAAATAACACCAACTGACAATATTATCCTGGTGATCCTGATCTGCAGTATAAACGTCTCATGGAATCCTCTGATTTTTTGTTTGTGCCTTAACCCATAAATTTGCCTCTACTTCTGCAACCCGCAAAATCTCTTGTGGGTTTCTATTTGTATTCCGGTAAATTTTTGCATTTCAATTTTTCTATATATACCATAAGATCCAAGGAATTTAGCTAAAGTCAAAATCATTTGGAAGTCTCCAAAACAGATAATTCATAGTTGAAAAAAAATTAACTATTTAGGGAATCCAGCCGGGTTCGAAAAAAATTTAGATAACGCCCAAGTTTGCAAAGCAAGTGGACATTCAGAAAGTACATGATTGACTGATTACTCCCTGGCACCACTTATAGTACAACATGTATCACATTGTATACCTCTTGTAACAGGTAATCTTCCCGAAATTATTTGCCAAATAAAATATTGCAGCTTTGGAGAACATTTTATTTTCCAAGAAAACGCCATCAAAGGTCTAATATTAAGTCCATACACCTTTGGAGCTGGATCCCTATATGGCTATAGACATTCAGTATTATACCCTAACTTCACTGAATATATTCTTGGGATTTTAAAATGCCAACTCATACTATCTAATCGTGAAGAACGACTCACCGGCATACTCTGAATGATTTTAATATCATCTGGATGAGTATAAGCCTTTAACAAATCCACATTCCTAGTGTGGTCCCTCGGATTAATAAGGTTCTCCACTGTAAGTGAAGGGTTTAGAAACTGATTTTGAGATTTTGATAGTGCTGGTCTCGGGCAATGAGCAGGAATTTATGGGTGATTCCATACTGAAATGGAACTACATGTACCTACTCTTTTGATTAGTCTTTTGTTAACTGGAGATTGAGCTGAAACCATACTCCTCCATCCATATTAAGGCGAATATAATTTGAATAGATTCAAAGGATCTGTTTTTCCTATAATATTGACCTTTAATAGCGAAAAGAGAATTAAGATTTTCAATTACTCGCCAAAGTTGTTTAGCAAATAAAGCCATGTTAAAATTATGTAAATCACGGAAACCTATACCTCCCTCTTCTTTGTCCTGACAAATTTTATCCCACGAGTATCAGTGGAGGCTTTTTACGTTTTCACTACTACTCCACAAAAAATGAGTTATTGCACTCGGCATATTTATCGTCACCGTCTTGGGTAGTCGATAGCATGACATAACGTGAGTTGGCATCTCGGATGCAACTAAATTTAGAAAAACCTCTTTACCGCTATTTGTAAGATATTGAACCGTCCACCCATTGACTTTAGTATTAACTCTTTCATTCAAGAAACCAAAAATTTGGACTTTGGAACCTCCTAGACTTTCTGGGATGCCTACGTAGTTTCCCATCCCCCCGACCGCAATAACCTCAAGAATATCTTGTATTTATGCCCGTGTAGTGGTCATTACCTTTCCCACCCACCCACCCACCCACCCCCCCCCCCCCCCCCCCCCCGACCGCAATAACCTCAGGAATATCTTGTATTTCTGCCCATGTAGTGGTCATTACCTTGTGCCCAAACTGTATAGACAATTTATCAAAAGTTATTTGCTGGCCTAACACTCGATCGTAATCTGTAATATAACCTCACATTCCTAATTGTTTACTTTGCAGAAGAAAATATCATCAGCAAACAGTAGATGTGATATTGCAGGACTCCCTCGAGAAATTTTTAAACCAATTAAAAATTTTAGCCGTTCTTGTTTCCGAATGTTGGCAATAAGAGCCTCCGTACAAAGGATAAAATGTACGGTGAAAGCGGATCTCCTTGTCGTAGGCCACGTTTTGGAATAATATGACCTTTTTGCTGCCCGTTAATTAGAATTTTATATTTAAATTTCTGTTTTTTAGTTAATATATTGTGATTTTTTAGTTAAAGTTATGTTTTTTTTTCTTAACTTCTATGTTTTTTAATTTTTAATACAAATAATAATCTTATATATATTTTCTAGTTCTAATCTTAATGTTTAATACCAAAAGATTGTACCAAAAACAAAACCTAAAAACTATTAATCATCTAAAGTTTTGTCACCGTTTTGTCTCGTAAATTCTCCAATTTCTGTTGTCTAAAGGTAAGATTATCTAACATAAATTCTTGTAGGATCAATAAAGATCAAAGGTAGATGCAAATAGTCTTTTAGTACGTTAATTATTTTTATAATCACACTAATACCAACATATTTTATAACCAAACCGAACTGCACTAAACCGAACCGAATCGAACCAAACTATAATAAAATGAACCAAACTAAATCTTAACCAAACTAAACCGAACCAAAATAAACCCAAACCAAACCCCAACCAAAGCTACTTTGGTTTTGATTGGGTTGAGTTTTATAAAATCTAAATTAACTAAACCAAATTGAACCCAAACCGAACCCAAAACTAAACCGATATGTCAACCCCTAGTTTTGGCCCATTGGAAGTACACCTGAGAGAAAATACAAGAAGTGAGGTTAGCTGCTGAGCCTCAGAGTTTAATGAAGCCCAAAAGCATAGAAGAGCTTACCTGAAGATTAGCATGGACTCGAGGCAGAGAATAACTCCGTATATAAGTCTTGTAACAAACTCTAACGGACTGATCTTCTTCGTCGGCAAGTTGCGGCAGGAGAGAGAGAGAGAGAGAGAGAGAGAGAGAGAGAGAGAGAGAGAGAGAGAGAGAGAGAGAGAGAGAGAGAGAGAGAGAGAGAGAGAGAGAGAGAGAGAGAGAGAGAGAGAGAGAGAGAGAGAGAGAGAGAGAGAGAGAGAGAGAGAGAGAGAGAATTTGAAAATCTGGCGATAGTGAATTTCGGGTGCCGATTCCAAAGGAGACGTACCTCGTCTGTTGACATGGAACTCTAAAACTTTGTGTGTGTTGTTCTTTCGTGCTTGTTCTCTTTTCTTTCCGTTTCTTTCTTGCTTGTACAAGGCGTCGCGAACCTATACAAAATACAAACGAGAGACGATCAGTGAGTGATAGAGACATAGAGAGAGGGTATAGATCGAGTAGAATCTACATAGATTCTTTAACAACGTTGGAGATTGTGGTGATTACACTGCTGATTATGTAGGAGATAATTCTTTATGAATTTAATGTAAAGTATATTAGTTTAGATAAAAAAAAGTTTCTTTCGCAGAGTGGCAATGTACAAGTTGACTTAGGACCTTGTTGGTGTAACCATTAGTGGTTGCGGGTGCGTTTGCGGGTGTTTGCAGATGCGGTTGGTTGCGGTTTTATGCATTATTAAGAGATTTATACGACTAGTACTATGGTTAGAAATTAGTGCGTTTGCGGAATACTTATGAATGGTTAACTACCAAATGCATTAATGGTTAAATAATAAATTAAATATATTTAAATTTTATATAACTATAAAGATATTAAAAATATATTATTGTAATAAATATAAAATTATATTTATAAAATTATACTATTAAGTTTTTAAAATTATAGAAAATATATTTTTAATTTTTTTCATAATAGAAATTAATATATATATAAGTACTTATATTATTTCAATTTAATATTTTAGTTTAATGTTTTTATTTTATAATTATGTATTTTTTAAATATTTTTTTAAAATTACCCGCAACTACAAACGTTAGCTGAAACTAACTTTTGAATTTATGAGATTTAGAACAGTTGAATCGATTTATAGTATTCTCTGTAATTGTTGCAAAAAGCTAATAACCAATATCAACCGCAAAAGTTACATTTGCGGGTGATAGCAAACAAACCAGTGATGCCCTGACTGCCTTGGCTTGTGTTCAAGCCACACAAGCAATAATTTTTGTTCATCAATTCAAAACGCCGTTTTGATTACTTGAACAAAACGACATAGTTTTTGCGATAGCAAGCGACACATCATTTGTCACAGGGACGCTGATTCATTCGAATTTAGCAGGTGGCTAAGATTGATAGTCAAAGTAGGTTTTTGTATTATGGACTTAAATTCATGTATGAAATATAAATTTAAGTAAAGTTTAGATATGAAAAGACATTTATTAATTATTCATATATGAAAAGGGCCGACCCAAAATGGTTTAGAGTCGAAATTGGCCCATTTTCCTGGTTCTATACAGCTTTAAATTAAGCCTTTGTTAGTGGAATTTTGTGTTGTTCTGTTAAGGTCAAGTGTTTACAGTGTAGCTATTGACTAAAACATGACAATAATATGAAGAGAGCACAGGTACTTACCATGTGGGGATTATACTGAAACTCAAAATCACACGGCATGATTAATTAGAAAACGAGAATGATTAGTTGGATTGTAGATGTACAAGTTTCACTGTAGATCTTAGTCTCTAATTTTTATTATTGTAGATGTACAACTTTTAAAACATTTCAATAATTGCTTTAGAAAATAAAACAAAACATGAACAGAAAAATAAGACTTAAATGGTGTAATTAGGCTTTAACTTTAAAAATAAAGTTATACCATGATTAGTTAAGATTATTAATGTTAGGATAAATAAAGATAAAGTGATAAGCTTTTTTCAATATTTACAGCATATAATTTTGAATAATATTTAAGAATGTTAAATATTTTTAATTCTGAGTTTTGACATGTACTGACCCATAGTCGATACAATTTTCTTTAGCAAAAAAAGAAAAAGAAAACATTAGAGTAAGAATAGTGCGACGAGTGATATTTGTTGTCACCTTTTTCAATTACCCAACAAATCAATCGTTCGTCTCCTTACAATATGTTACATAATTGATTAATTCAAATAGTGACTTACACGTTCTAATCTATGGTAGACTTTGAAACAGTAATTAATAAAACGACTTGATCGAATCTGACGAGATCTTTTTCATTAAATTACGACTACAAATCAATAATTGAATAAAAGAAATAAAGTAGAATTGCTACAACGTTATAATTACAAATCTAATAATAATTTATTATTATTTTGAAATATCAAGATCTTCACACCCAAGTCACAGAGATCAACGAGTTGGCCAGCCCTGACTGTTCAAAACTCGTGGAAGATCCATAATAAAGATTCTTGTAATAACCAGGAATCGCTTGAAAGAGCTTGAAAGGCTTATTCCTCTCTGACTGGTCAATCTGGGAGTAGCAAAACGACCAGAGAAGCTGAACCGGTTCTGATTTGAGGAAACTTCTATGCACTCTTGTCCCATCGGGTAATCGAACGCAAATCCTACACAAAACGCTTTGATCCGAATCGCTATTTGGCTCGGGGTATCCAATAACCGCGTTTGGGAACAAATATGTTGTTGTTGTTGTACTCTCAGTCGCTGCTGATGCGTCGGGACAGCGTTTTCGGCGTTTGGGATCGAGGAACATCGATAAATTCTCTACGAGCGATTGACATTCAAGCATCGCGAATGATCTTTTTGCCATTGAACGGAATTGAACTGTTGATTTCTCGCAGTAGTAGTCTTTTTCAGGAGGAGGGTTTGAGTGGATGTTGCTATTGCAGCTTCTCTATTTATTATGTATTAGTGAGGCGTCGAAAAGGAGAATACTGTTCTCGTTTAGCTTGAAAATGGATATTTTCCTTTTTTATTATTGTCAACAAAGTAAATTTATGGATATTCAACTTTTTTTGTTATTCAATTTTTCTTTTTCCAAATTTTTACAGATTATAAATTGAGCTTTAACTCTCTGAATATTCCTCAACTACTACATCTTTTCTGTCTTTCAAGTTTATGCATTGACAATAATATTTTAAAATATTTTACCGACTGTTTCCTTATAAAGTTTGCTAAAAAGCCAAACTAGTTCATTAGCAATAGAACCCCCAAATATTATGCTTATATTTATATGGTATATGTTTCTTAACCGACCTAGAGCCGAATTTTAGTAGGTTTCCAGTTTTGTTATTGAACGAAAGACTGAAAAAATCAAACCAAAACCGGAATGAACTTTAAAAAAATGCCCAAACAGTTTATTCATGCGTGTTCATAAACGAAAGAGCCTAAACCAAAAGAAAAAAATCAACGTTGGTGATGACCATGAAATAAGAAAAGATACAGTGCACCTGCCATGAGCCTTCTTTACCTCTACCCATGCTTAAGCTGAGACGGCTGCACAAATGGTGTCTCCAGCTGATGGAGGCATGCTTGGCCCACGATTCAAATTTTCTTGATCAAATTTCCCATCCTTATAGTAGATATATAAAAATCAAACGTTCTTATATGATTGATGATTCGAAACAAAGAACCAATTAAAGAGTCAATAGCATGTTTTAAGAAGGTATCAATCCACATGCAGAGTTGAAGACAATGATGCAAAGAAAAGTAACCTTTTCCATTAAATATTCAAGAAGACACATGCACAACACAAGTACTGTCCTCGTAGTACAGGAAGCATGAAAGTTCTGAGACAACTAAGCAAAGGAACACACACGAGCTTCCAAGAACATTTTTTTTTTTGTATATTAGAAATAGTTTAAACAATCTTCCTAGATCTGTTTAATCCGATTTACTTTCAGTCACACACGACTAGAGACAGACCAATTTCTAATCTCCAAAAACACAAAAACCGAGCTGCACTCACAAGTCATTCGCCGTTTGTTTTAAACAAAGAAACTCCTCTAACCCTAGAAGCTCTTGTTAATTTCCCAAAACCCTTAACTTGATATACCCCAGTAAATCAAGTTATATACATTATCAACCGATATTCTAACTCCTGATATTGAGCTAACTACAAATCTTCTTTCGACTTTATCCTAATGCAGTATCTTAGGACTCAAGATTTTGTGCCACGTCATCACCTAATAGTTAACTCCCAGTGGTGTGTTACACCTTGATCACCCCGTGTAACACCTCCTTAGCTCCATGAACAGATCAGTTGATTTTTCTTGAGCTTACAATCTCCCTTTTTTTAGCTGAATTTGGCAATCTAAGCAACCTGCAAAGTAGACACACACCCAAACAATCCCAAACAGACATATGACCAATCACCAAAATGATATGAGAAACAACGGAGAAGAAACCATCATTAAGGAAACACTAGTCTTGTGAACACAGTGAACACATTTTATATATACACAAAAACCAAGTTTCAAAGATACATAGATCCGAACTAAAAAATCCGAACTAAGAAACATAGACTATCAGGCGCTATCATCGTCGGTTTCTTCCTCATGTGCGTCAGTTGTTTGCACATATTCTCCCCCTGATTAGATGCACATTAAGATAAAAATCTCATGAGACAAACAACAATCTAAGGCATAAAGAAAGAACCTTTTAAGCTTACTCCTTAGACAAATGCGAATTGCCTTAAGATTAGCAATGGCTCTGTCAATGTCCTCTTCAAGACTTGGAGCACTTGATTCAATACCAGATCCTCTACCAGCCTTCACATCTTTAACCACAGCTTTTGGAAACCCCGTAAATTCAATATCACACTCATGAGGAGGAATCACACGCTGGAACTCTAAAACTTGTTGAATCAGAGTCGGAAAGATAATCATGCGTGCCTTATCAATCTCAGTTGTTTCAGACATAACCATGATTTGGTTGTAAACTATCTTCCCAAAGTTAAAGCCCCGATGATGATGATTCATGTAGAGGAACTTGAGACGGTCATGAGTCATCTTGGTGCAATTTGTAGTGGGAATCCAGTTAGAGCACACAAGTTTATACAGAACCTGATTGAGTTTTGTCAGGTACTTGGAACTCATGTCCTCCCACCGATGAACACGACCCTCAGTGAGGAAAGTACATACTTGATCAATATTCTCATCAAGGTAATCAGGATCCTCTTCAAAGCCATGAATGCAGTACATGGCATTGATCATTCT
Source organism: Moricandia moricandioides (assembly GCA_905132885.1). NCBI lineage: Eukaryota > Viridiplantae > Streptophyta > Magnoliopsida > Brassicales > Brassicaceae > Moricandia > Moricandia moricandioides. Next base: position 9,560 of record CAJHQQ010004231.1, read on the forward strand.
TGAAGAGAACTCCACCATGGACCCACAGACAAACACAGCAACACCATCATCTCTTTCCTCATAGTCTAGAAGGTTCGCCACAAACTCCGTTACCACAGTCGGTTGATATGGATCAGATTCAATGACCGTGTAGATCAAGCCAGCATCAACCACTACCTTCTTAACATCAAACATATTTTCAACTGTGAGAGGAAGACTCTGTTGGTTAACAAACTTACGAGACATCAGTTTTTTGTAACGCTTAGCAGCATGAGCAGTGATGAACCGACTTGTCACGGGATCGGTTTTTGAACGTAGGAGATCGGGGTTTGCAAGGTATCGAACATGAAATGCTGCTCGACTGGCTGCATACCGGGATTCCTTGGAGAGAAAATTTTCCCATTCTTCACCGGATGAGTTGGAGAGAGATTCGACAGTCAAAGAGATCGGCACCCGCGGTGGAGCAAAGGAAGAAGCCGGATTCTGTTTCCGCGAACGCTTGCGTGATCGGGGTGGAGCAGATGACATTGATGGAGGATGAGACGGTTTCAATCGAGCACTTCTTCGAGAGGATTGCATGTTGAACTTTTGGGAAGATGATGCGACTAATGTATCCCTCTTCTTTTCTTTGAAACAACTTAACAAAAGACCACTCAAGTGAACCATTAGTAATACACGATAAAAAGGCCAAATGGCCCAGTTCACACTAGAAAAGAAAACTTTGAGTGTTTTGTAAGGCCCGTAGCATTAAGAACCACAACACTAAGATGTAACCAAATGTGGGACAACACTTATGGACATGATGAGATTTGGAGAGACTATTAGCATAAACACGATGAAGAACCCAAAGTATAAGCTGAAAAGTACTGGTACAGAAAAATAGGTAAATTGAGGCAACCACCATGATGCCTTTTATCAAAGAGAAGAGTCAAAAGACATACATTTACCCCACATAGTTTATCAAAACTCAAAATATTTATGAAAATCAATGAACCAACCCAAATCTGTAGCTATTTCTCAGCCGAGTAGCTGTCACAAATGAGATCTTCTTAAAGTAACTGCACTAGCTCCACTCTATCATTACACACACCTGCATGGTCTAGAGACACATTTGAAGCATATTGTGGAGCCATCACTTCAACTCGATGGTTTTTTTTTTCTCTCCAGAGACAAGCATGTGTCTCTGCCCAGTCAAGACATTGATCAAAATCAGAGGCAAAGTGTGGCTGTACCCATCTCCAAAAAGAGTATCTATCATACCAGGCCTTATTGTGTGGCATTTTTGCCATGGTGTGACACCTCTTTGAGGTTGTTTAACACACATTTGAATTTCATGTTTCACTCCACTAATCCGGTTTTTTGTGTCTCCTCATTCAATCCAGACAGTGATGAAGACCCAAACTCAAAATGGGGTAACATCCTGGCCCGAGATGAGTGTCTTTCACTAGTGAACCAAGTGAGTGCAACATTAGAGTAGAGACAGTGTAATTATTCTACGAAGACTTGTTGGTTCAAGGTGTTATTATTAACTCAACTAACACTGTGGGATATTACGTATGTATAGTGCCTCTTCTCTTAGACATGACTTAATCATAGGTTAACAACTTCCAATGCCTTCCTAAGTCCCAGGAAGATATTGTATTCAAGTGGTTTAGTAAAGAGATCGGCCAGTTGCTTTTCAGATGATACATGTTGAAGTGTTATTGCTTTCATCTCAACCAATTCTCTCACAAAATGGTGTCGGATATCCACATGTTTGGTGCGTGAGTGCTGAACATGATTCTTAGACAAATTTATGGCACTCATATTATCACAGTGAAATAGCATAGAGTTAGAGATGATACCATAGTCCACAAGCATCTGACGCATCCAAAGCAATTGAGTGCAACAACTTCCCAAGGCTATGTATTCAGCCTCAGCAGTCGATAGAGAGACACAGTTTTGTTTCTTGCTGTGCCAAGCCACCAAGTTGTTGCCAAGAAAGAAGCATCCACCAGATGTGCTCCGCCTGTCATCTAGGCAACCAGCCTAATCGGCATCGCAAAAACCTGCAAGGTTCACATTAGTTTCAAACGTATAATGAAAACTGAAGTCAAGTGTACCTTTCACATATTTTATAATGCGCTGGACCGCATTGAGATGTGATTCTTTCGGGTTTGCCTGATAACGAGCACATATTCCTACACTTAAACAAAAATCTGGTCGGCTTGCTGTCAGGTATAAGAGACTACCAATCATTGCACGATACAACTTTTCATCCACTGGTTTTCCTTCGTCATCTCTTGACATCTTAATAGTGGTACTCATAGGAGTGTTTTTTGTCTTGCTAGTTTGCATTCCAAATATTTTAACAAGATTCTTAGCATATGTTCTTTGTGAGACAGTGATTCCATCTTCCAATTTTCTTACTTGGCGTCCAAGGAAATAACTCAGTTCACCCACCATGCTCATCTCAAACTCTCTTGTCATGGTCCTAACGAACTCTTCTACCATTCCCTGAGATGTGCTTCCGAAGATGATGTCATCAACGTACACTTGGATGATCAGAATGTTCTTATCTTTCTCTTCAATGAACAAAGTTTTGTCAACTCCCCCTCGCTGAAAGCCATTTCTAATCAGGAACTCAGTCTATCTCTCATACCAAGCTCGTGGGGCTTGTTTCAAGCCATAGAGTGCTCTTTTGAGCTTGTACACATGATCAGGATAGTGAGGATCTTCAAATCCTTTAGGTTGTGTAACATAGACCTCTTCCTGTAGTATACCATTCAGAAAAACACTTTTGACATCCATTTGGTAGAGTTTAATTATCAGATGACAGGCTATTCCAAACAGAAGTCTAATTGACTCAAGTCGTGCAACTGGTGTGAATGTCTCATCAAAATCAACCCCTTCGATCTGCGAATAGCCTTGAGCTACCAATCTTGATTTATTTCTGACCACATTACCTTCTTCATCAGTCTTTTTTTTATAAATCCACTTAGTCCCCACTATGTTCACATCCTTTGGCTTAGGAACTAATTCCCATACTTGAAGACGGTTGAATTGCTCCATTTTTTTCATGCATTGAATCTATCCAAAACTCATCTAATAACGCTTCTTGAATGTTTTTAGGTTCGATAAGTGACACGAAACACTCCAGCTTATTCATCTCAACTCCGAAACACGCAAACTTGACCATTTCCTTGAAGTTGATTTGTTTCTTTCGAGTGACTCTTTCATCAAACACTCCCCCAATTACATCGGCTGAGTAGTGATTTTTATGAACTCTTCCCTGATCAACATTCACTTGTTCACTCTCCTCCTTCCTTTCTTCCTCAGATTCATCTTTAATTTCAGCCTCAATTTGTTATGTGCTGGAGGGTGTAACGCACTCAATGCTTTGCGTGACTTTTCCTTGATAGAATCCAACTCCATCATCGAATACAACATTTACACTTTCATCAATGAACTTAGTGCGATGGTTGTAAACTCTGTATGCTGAGCTGTTTGTTGAGTATCCTAGAAACATTCCCATATCGCCCTTGGCATCAAATTTTCCTAGGTTCTCTTTGTCGTTGAGAATATAGCATAAACATCCGAAAACATGCATGTGTCCAAGATTTGGGGTCTCTTCCCTCGGAGGATCTGATACGGAGTAGTTTTGGTCTTGGGTTTGACATACACACGATTGATTATGTAACATGTTAACCGCTTCTGCCCAAAACTTTGATGGTACACTGTTACCAATTAGCATAGCTCTAGCCATTTCTTGCAAGGTTCTATTTTTCCTTTCCACAACTCCATTCTGCTGAGGTGTTCTAGGAGCAGCATACAGATGTCGAGTACCTTGGCTCTGACAAAAATGATCAAATTGTTCATTTTGAAACTCACCACCATGATCACTCTTGACTTGACTGATTCCACCTTTTTCTTGTTTGAGTTGCAAGGCTAAAATTCGAAAGCTTCCAAGGGCATCGGATTTATTTCGCAAGAAGTCAACCCACGTGAACCTAGAAAAATCATCAACCAAGATAAAAATGTATCTTTTTCCAGCAATACTCTTAGAAGATATAGGACCCATAAGATTCATAGGAACAAGCTCTAGTATTCGTTTGGTCCTAATTTCAATATGTTTGTGTTGAACTTTGACTTGTTTACCTTGACAACAAGCACTACAAACTGTTTTAGTCTGTTTTTCTAAGTCTGGTACCCCTCTGACCACCTCGGCATTTACAAGTCTGGATAAACCATGGATGTTCATGTGACCAAGTTTCCTATGCCAAAGATCAAGCTTTGATTCTCTTGCTGAAAGAAAAGTATATGATGATGTCCACATATAGCAATTATTACCAGATCGGACTCCGGTTAGTACATTGTTTCCTTGAATATCAACACATCGACACTCATTGCTGTCAAATATCACTTCCAAGCCTTCATCACAGAGTTAACTTACACTGATAAGATTAACTTTAAGGCCATCCACAAAATAGACGTTAAGGAGACGAGGTAAGTCTGTTCTATCCATTGCACCTACGCCATGAATTTTCCCTTGTCCACCATCACCAAAATTCACTCTTCCACCCTTGATGTGTTCGAGTTTCTCGATGAAATCTTGATTTCCAGTCATATGTCTTGAGCAACCACTGTCAAAATACCAGGAAGGATCCGCATGATTGTCTTTTTCAGCACTTGTGTAGGCAACATGACTAACTAGATTTAAGTCATCTTGATTGTGAGCCAGATTACACATCATATCTCATATCTTGTCGTATCACAGGGTGTAACATAGTAGAATCTGGGTGTGACACCTTTTGACTGTTCCCCTTGTAGTTAGGGTATATATCTTGCTTGGCTATCCACACATGACCATATGCCTTAGGTTCAACAAAGCATAAATTCAACCTCCACGCTCGTTCATACTGACGTCTTCGAGAATAGCAGAACCTGACATTGTGTCCCTTTTTCCACATAAAAGACAACCATTTCTAAGTTTTCTTAGCACTACTTTGTTTCCAGATACCATAGATGAATTCATTTCTTTACACTCCTTGTCTTTTGTAGTACTCGGTGCCTCTTTCACAAAGATGATTTGATCCCCAACATTAGCAGACGCAGTTGAACTACTTAGATATCCCAGCCCAAAGTTTACCTTTGGAAGCTGTCCGATAGACAAAATATGATCCAAATTTGCAGTACCCTTGTTGAGCATTCTCAGTTTCTTATTTTTTTCATTCAGTTGACTCTCAAACAGCTTGCTTTTATCCATCTCCTCTGCCAACAACTCACTTAGCTGCTTAAACTCGATTTCAACTTTCTTCTGACTTTTCTCTTGCTCAACTAGATTTCTCTTGAGTGACAGTAACTCCATGTCAGATTCCAAGGATTCCGAGGTAACTAAGGTCTTAGTAACTGGTTGTTCAAGTTCCAGGATGTTCACATGGGCTTTCAGCATTGCCTTGTCTTTAAGCAGTTGTAGATTCTCAAGGATCAGCTTGTAAACTTGTTGAAAAGTGCTTTATATTCAGTCTCAAGATCCTGCTGTAGATCATTATCTTCTTCTTCTTCAGACAACACAACTTCAATATAATCTTCTTGTCCAACTAATGCGACGAAGTTCAGAAGTAACTCACCACTATCGCTGTCACTTTCTGATTCGGTGTCACTGAAACTCACTTAAGATTTATCCCTTTTTAAATTGTTTGGACAATCACTTTGAGTATGTTCGAATCCTTTGCATTCAATGCACTTCAACTCTTTTCTTTTAGCCAGTGGACACTCATTACGAAAATGTCCATATCCTTCGCATTCATGACACTGAAGTTCCTTCTTTCTTGAATTCTTAGATGAATCTTGTCGGGTTGACTGTGAGTTCAACTGATTCGAATCATTGTTCCGAAAGCGTCCACTTGATCTATTTCCATTCTTCTCCATTCGCTTAATGAATTTGTTGAAATTTCGAGCCATCAACCCTAAGTTATCTTCAATCTTTGCAACTCTATCATCCCCTTTAGATTCAGCCGTAAAAGCAATATTGTTCTGTGTATTTGCCAATCGATCAGTTTTCTGCAGGTCTTGAACTTTTAGAATACCTGATAGTTGATCAAATTTCATCTCATCTGTATTAACAACGATGTCAAGAACAACCTTGTAAGCTTCAAAACGAGGTGGGAGACATCTTAACAACTTCTTTACTAGGTCTTTTTCTTCATACTTCTTACCGAGTACTGCAGCCTCAGTCGATAGTTCACTGATCTTGGATATGAACACATCAATAGGTTCATCATCTATCATTCTCAGATTCTCGAGTCTCAAAGCCAGATGATCAATTCTAGTTCGTCGAACACTAGTATTTCCCTCAAAGTGATTTATCAGAGTATCCCATGCCTCTTTAGCAGACTCACAACCTTGAATAATGTTGAACTGGTCCAAGTTAACTGCCGAGAAGATGGCAGTCAGTGCTTTGGAGTTAAATTTAGACGCAGCTTTGTCTGAGTCAGTCCACTTGTCTTTGGGTTTTGGTGCTACTGTCTCGTCCTCCATAAGCATTGTAGGAGCAGACCATCCTTCCTCTATTGCAGTCCAGGCATCTTCATCAATTCCTCTGATTATATGTCGCATTATTGCCTTCCAATGTCCAAAGTTCCCATCGTCAAGCATGATAGGCTTCTGAACAGTAACTAGTTCCTTCATTGTCTCCATGAAATACCGCAGAATCTTAACCTGTTAGTAGTAGCTACACCACAGAGGTTTCCCGCTCTGATACCAAATGAAAGTTCTGAGACACCTAAGCAAAGGAACACACACGAGCTTCCAAGAACACTTTCTTGTATATTAGAAATAGCTTAAACAATCTTCCTAGATCTGTTTAATCCAATTTACTCTCAGTCACACACGACTAGAGACAGACTAATTTCTAATCCCCAAAAACACAAAAACCGAGCTGCACTCACAAGTCACTCGCCGTTTGTTTAAAACACAGAAACTCCTCTAACCCTAGAAGCTCTTGTTAATTGCCCAAAACTCTTAACTTGATCTACCTTAGTAAATCAAGTTATATACATTATCAACCGATATTATAACTCCTGATATTGAGCTAACTACAAATCTTCGTTCGACTTTATCCTAATGTAGTATCTTAGGACTCAAGATTATGTGCCACGTCATCACCTCATAGTTTAACTCCCAGTGGTGTGTTACACCTTAATCACCCCGTGTAACACCTTCTTAGTTCCATCAACAGATCAGTTAATTTTTCTTGAGCTTACAAAGCGTACTGCAAAAAATAAAGTTGGTATTTCCAGGTAATTTTCAACTACTCACACAGCAGTAGAATCACACTACAAAGAGTTTGAAAAATACATAATTAATAATGCAACAGTATAAGACTTGTACTATCATTACTCTCATTGCACCATATTGTGCAGTCACACGTGGAGAAAGTATATCCAGTGAACATTTTGGTGCTGAAAACGAACAGTAAACTTTCGGTTCAACAAGTTGTTTTCTCTAGGCAATGTGCTATTGACCAACATGGTGTCCTTCGTTCATCAGATCAGTTAGCCACAAAGGCTACATATATTTCTTCTTTTTGATTGATTCTTTTAACCGATATTAGACATTCATGGGGGTGACTGGTACTGAGTGTGTCGTAGGTATCCCAAAGGAAAAAAGAACTCACTTCACCAAAAATTTGTTATGAACAAACGTGAATCAAACTCAAAGAAAGCAAAAAAAAAAAAAAAAAAACCAAAAACAATTGAGGTGAATATCCGTTTAGGGTTTGTATATTATTATGTGAATGAATAATTTTATAATTTCTTAGATCTATATTTATAGTAGTTTCAAAACTTGATTTTTTTTTTCCTTACAAAATACATACTTGTCTTAGAAAAAAAATAATTTCCTATCCTCAAAGACATACTATTCCGTAGGGGCTGAAAGATCTCACACCTCCATATGTCAATCTTGATAGCGAGTCTATCTTCCTGGCCCAACGGATGCTGACATTTTTACTTGTGCACCAATATTTAACACTTCCATAATTAACAAAGTTCATAGATGTATAGAAAGTTTCTGATGGAGACTTTCTTTGGTCCTTCAGAAACCGGTGTGTATAGCCCTTCAGTACAACACACTCTATCTTATGGGAAACTCTATACTGAGAAGGTTTCATCATTTCTTTCTACATTCTCCCCGCTATTTTGTGATTACCCATGATCAGGTTCGTTGATGTATCATCGATTCTCCTTAAAATTCCAGATATTAACCTTTACGTGTAAATTTTTCAATCAAGGAAAACCCTTCAATGGTTAAAGTAAGAATAATATTCACGTATTACATAGTTAAAATTTAAAATCACAAAATATATCAATGGTTTTCTGATAAATTGATCTATGAAATAACGAGGGGGCCAATATTTATGAGGTGTGGTATGTGTTGTAACTTTTTGCTCTTTTATTGTGTATGAAGTAAAGGATAAGACACATTGTTGAGGCGGTTATGAACTTTTATTGTAGAATAAATTGATATATGGTCTGGACAGTACAATATTGTTGGTACATGAATCATGGAACCATATAATTTTACATGTTTACATAAATACTCCCACACGCAAACTTTGAAATTTTATTGGGCAACAACACAAGAAATGAGAGTAATACAAGATAGTTTGAAAAGTACCTATTCTTGACTATAGTTGAGTAGAAGGGAACCTACAAAATGGATCGCCAAGTGCAGCCACATTTCCAGGACGTGAGAACACTACCTGTAATGTTGGGCAAACACATGATTAAGTATTCAAATAAAGTATCTATTGAGTGAAATTGAGGGAAAACGAATTGTAGATAGTCATATGTGTTACCTGATAGTTTCCAAGGGAAAGAGAATTGAAACCAGCTGCACAATAGTCAAAATAATATTCCCATGTTCTTATCGTCGAATCCAAGATCATTTATTTATCTCGCTCGGAAGAGGAGGACATTGTTCTTTGGGAAGGGAAGCATGACATTTATGAAGACCGGTTCACTACTTCAGAAACATGGAACCACATTAGAACTAAAAGTGATGCAGTCACTTGGCACAAAGGAATCTAGTTCACTCATGCTACACCAAAATACAAGTTCTGTACTTGGCTAGCTATTTGGGATCGGCTCACCACGGGAGATAAGATGGTAGCTTGGAACACTGGGATTGATGGGAGCTGTGTTCTGTGCATGCAACAACTGGAAACGAGAAACCATCTTTTTATCGGCTGTGCCTATTCCTCAACATTATGGAACAAGCTGATGAATGTACTCATGGGTAATGGTTACTCAGATCAGTGGAGGGATGTCGTGCTTTTCATACAACAACCAAACCTAAACCCAACCAGGAGCTTTTTTTGTTCGTTATGTTTTCCAAACCACCATCTACATGATTTGGCGTGAAAGAAACTGTCGGAGGCATGGTGAGAGGGCGCGATCTCATGAAATTCTCTTCGCGCAGATTGACAGACTTGTCAAGAACAAAGTTATGTCCATTAAAGCACAATACATAAGACTTGCTCTTGCTTTCCAACTCTGGATAGAAGCCGTTCGAACATAGTCGTTAGCAAATTAATAAACTAGAGTGACTCTTTCTGTAAAAAAGTATATTTTCTTTTGAATTAAATTTAACATTTCATTCAAAAAAAAGAAAAAGAAAATAATAGTTGGACATATGAGCAGTGTCGGTCCTAGAAAACCCAAGTATTTAATAACATAGTTGGACGTCGACCGACTATCACGTGAAAATGGATAAGGTTGTAAGTCAGAATCAGAGATTGTGACTGAAAATCAAAAATAAATTAAAAAAGAAGTCCCACCTTGAATACTGCAGAGGAATAAGTCATGGTATCATCTAAGAACAAAGCAAAAAGCTCATTACTCTGCATAAGTACCCAACCATGGAAAAAATCAAAAACTCAAAGTGGATATGTTCATTTAAGCCATAGTGAATGTAAGGCATAAGAAAACTTACAAGGTCATAGTGACGAGAAATGTTCCTTTGAGCTTGAGTTTATGTGTTCTTCCTAGAAATATGCTTTAGAAATGGTTTGGAGATGCTAAACCGGCAGTCATAAACATCGGTGTCCACCATCCCCTATAGACCAAACACATGTTTTTGTAATGTTCTCAACAATTGAAAGTTACTTAGTGGGGGTTATTGAATTAAGGATTTGAGAGAATTCAAGATTTGAGAAAATCTAAGGAAATCCGAGATTTGGATAAATCATAAAAAGATTTGTTACAAGTTTTATATGTTTTTGAAGAAATTTTTGGGTTTTTGAAAAAAATCTTTCTTTTTAAATTCTAAATTTTTATTTAAATAAGAATTTATTTAAATAATAATATATTTCTACATTACTAAAATTTGATATTATTATCGTTTTCTGAAATCTATAAAATATAAAAAAAATAAAAATATTTTCAAATATTTTTATTTTTATTTCATTTCAAAAAAAAATACTTTTATTTTTAAAATGTGAAAGATTTTTTTCTACTTTAAAAAAACTTCAAATACCATCATAGGAGGTGGTATTTCAATTGGTTATTTTTTCACTGTAAAATATCATCCAGATTCCACAAAATCTCATTTGATGGATTTTGTTAACAAAATTTATATTTTCCAATAAACTGGAATTAGAGAGAATTTAGGCAAATGACTAATCCAATAAGCTTGGATTTCGTATGAAATTTGTAAATGTTAGATACAATAACAAGGGATTTGAGAAAAAAATGAAATGCTCTCAAATCCTTGATCCAATAAGACCCCCTTAATGTCTTAGCTAAAAGTTGAATCTTCTTTTAGCTTTTCTTAGTAAGTTTTGAGTTTTCCTACTTCAATTCTTTGTTAGCTGATATAACCTATTTAATACAAGTTTTAGGCCAAGACTCTGTTTAGGGTATATTATGTGTGTCTAAACTATGATTTAGGATCTTTATAGGTCCAAGTACGTTTTGGAGATATATGGAGATACTTTGAGCTTTTGAAACATTTAGAGGAGAAAAATCCATAGCTGGTCAGTTAGAGAGTCAAAGTACAAGGCAGTCGTCGATCGACGACACAACCTTGTCATCGACCGATATTACAAGACCAAGATCGATCGATGTTGCACACTTTCCATCGATCGACCAATTCACAGACAGCCGATCTCAAGCCCAAGTTAGAGACAAATGACGAAGATACCCTCGACGAGTTTTGACCTATATTTTAGGGTTTTATATTTATGTTTTATGTACTACACAAAAAAGAGGGTTCGAGAGAGTTTTTAATCTCCTATTAAGGTTTTTAGGGAAGAAGATTCATAACTCTTTAGGAAGATTTGTATTGGAACCCCAATATTTTATCTATGCATTATATTGAGACTATTGTTCTTATTTTAATTATGTTTGAGTAGTTATCAACTAGATTTTGGGTTGAATGATAACAATCATGGATTAGCCCAACAGTAGGATTGCTAGGTTAAGTTAATATCCATCAATTGAGTTGTGCTTAATGCTTGCATTGTAGAGTAGGTAACTAGGATCTCGAAAGTAGGACATGGACGACTACGAAAATAGGTTTTGTGCCAGAATCCATTGAACTAGGTTGTTAGGCGCATGCGAGAGCTGGTCTAATTAGCTTGGTGAACATATCAAATCTCGTTCACACTTTCTTTTGATTTCACCGTCGATCGACATCATGCCTTAGCTGTCGATCGATGGTCTTTCCTTTTGCTCGCTTACGAGAGTTGAAGTTAAAAGGGTTAGAATAGTTAATATTTGAATTCTAGAATATTTATATTTCAATGATTCATATTCCTTATAATCCATTAAGCTTGAAACCCTAGGTCTAGTATACTTACATCTGCATCTAGTTAGTTTAATAGCATATTTTCATATTTACATTATTATCATATTTTCATATTCCATATATACCTCATGTTAAAGAATATTTCCTTAAATTGATTGTTTGCTACTAATATATATATATATATGTATTTACCTAGCTTAGTCTTTAGAAATAAGAAATCTATTGTGTGTTGCTCTCTGTGGATTCGATCCCTAAGTACTACACATGACTCTCTTGGCAAGAGTTTTATTTGTGTGTTAAGATTATGGTTAATTCGATAGTTAATTGTTTATGATATTCATACCCTGCTAGAACAATAAACACACCATGTCATTAGCAATGAAAATATGCAAGTTTATGATGTTAATAAAACAAAGTCACATTTATCACATTGAAAGTTTTATAGAAGAATACCCTAAGATATACCTAAAATCATTTTTGACACCAAAATAGAGTTCAAGAAGAAAAATGATCAAAATATATTTTATTAAAAGATGCAAATATACATTTATAACCCTTGGATTAACTAATTTTTAAAAATCTGTTTGTTCTCCTTTAACATCATCTTCGTTGTTTTTTAAAAAATATTTATATTTTTAAATTTTGTGTTTAAAATCTTCATTAAAAGAAATTAAAATTTATTATTATTTAATAATAAATTTAAATATAACATTGAAAATTTTGATTCATATTTGATAAATATTTATAGTTCATTTGACCTGGGAGTTAAACTGACAAATCTAGTTTTTTTATTTATTTATTATAGAATAAATATTAATAAGTTGATGTAACCGAGTCCGTTAGAGACATTAGACCAACATTATCAGTGTCTTTCGCCTAGTTTCTAAGGAATGTTGGACAGAAAATTAAATCAAAAAGGCTTAAATTACTAAGAAACAGAAGTGGATTGTCCTTAATTAAGAAGTTTTTGTGGATGGTCCTTAGTGCCAGGTGGCTGAATGCGATTGGGTGTGGAAGTGGTGTAGGGCAATGTCATGTAATTTTTTTTTTGCAACTTTGTAATTTTCTTATGTTTTCAGTTTTAATATTATATGTTTTATTTTAAACTTATCTTTTATATGTTATCTAATCTATTAAATTAGGGTCCTATTTTTATCTACTACTAACAAGTCATAGTAAGACCACTTAAAAAATTAATTAATATGACATATTTGATTATTTACATTAATAATAAACTAACTTTAAATTTAAATTTTATTTTTTAATTATCACAAAATCTGTTGAGAAAAAATCTAACAAAATCCTACTTAAAAATTTAAATATTTTTTAGAAAATAACACATTAATAAATTTTAAATCTAGTTACTTACTAAAATAAATAATTAATTTACTAAGAGACAACAAAAAGTCCTACCAATAATCTACACTTTTGAGAATGTCTCTTACTTTTGTCTCTTAACATAAAAATAATAATAAAATAAACTAAGGACTCAAAAATTAGTCCTACCAATAATTTTGCTCTTAGCACTCTCCTATTTTATCTGGAGTATAAATACCTCATTGTACAGAAACAGTAAAATTGATCAGATATTTTCATTCTTTCACTCTCATTGTTGATAGATGCACGAAGATAATAAAATAAACAAAAAGAATAATGCGGATACACGTTAGTCCATGAAAAATAAACAAAGAGAACAAATCTTATTATAATAAAGATAGTCTGTAGGGCCTTCTTCTCTCTTCCAAGCTGGCACGCCTTTTTTTTTTTTTTTAGCTGGCACGCCTTATGCAACGCAGGGAACAAAAACTCATCTCCGTCCACTTGTAGTATACTAGTTTTCCACATCGGTTGTCACAGTAACTGCAAATCGGCCGAGTGCAATTTCTGTTGTTGCTAAAAGCTTCAACCATTCCATAATGCTCGAATGTGAAACCGGACTTCATATAAACTGAGGATCCAAACAAACACTTCCGGTGGATAGTGATGCAACATTTGTTGCATGTGTAGAACCATGTCGTCGGATCTAGCTCTTTTTCACATACTTCGCACCAATACTTTTCATTTGTGTCTTCTCCGTAGCAAATAGAGAGAGTATGCTCATCGTATCTGTAATGAAACTCATTGGGAATAGTAGCACATCGGTAGCACAAAGCATATTCGCATAAAGTGCAATGTATATGACACCGCATACAGATCTTCTTGCAACCATTGCACACAATTGTTTCGTAGCTAGAGGATGTAGAGATGAATAAGGGATGTTCATGACTTTTATGGGTGAAATAATCAGGGACTAGAGTGCAGCCAACATCTATATTAAACTCAACGCTAGAACCACAATCTTTTTCGGAGCATTTGTAAATGAAGCCAGCGTATTTGCGTTGACAAACTGAACAATCCATTTCACCATAGTAGATAAAAGGAGTTGGATCCAGGACAAGAGGGTGCTTATGCAATGCATGTCCAAGTTTTCGAGGGAGACCAGCACATACCTCGTGGAGATAAAAATCACACTGCAAACAGTTGTAGAAATTGTGGGAGTTGATGATGGGAAGAATGCACGCCTGACATAGCTTTTCTTCACATCTAACACCATCGTACTTCTCGAGCCTTAGGTGATGAACATGAGAAAAATGCTTGATCATATCACCACCTACGCTCTCAAAGGGCCTTATATCTTCAGTTTCATCCGGTTCTTCTGGTTCCCATTCAAGTTCTTTTCCATCCCATACTTTTTTATATGTTGCACATTTGGAATGTACTACATATGAGCAATCTTCATATTGGCAAGAATACTGAGCATACTAGGCATCGAGTGCTTTGTAGCAGATTCGGCATAGCAAACTTGAAGTTGGAAGATAAGGAGTGTGAAAGAGACGATGTTGATGACGTGTAAGCTTTATAACCCGCGGTAAATCAATACAACTCTTATGCACCATGTAATTACATTGGAAACAAGCACAACTTGGATCCAGTATGTCGATCAATCCACATGCATCACATGGAGCTGAGAATGGGCGGGGAAAAAAGAGAAGAGAATGGTGATGACTTTTTGGATTTTGGATAGTAAGAAGTGGTCTTTTTTCCGCAAGGCGAAGATCCAAGCAAAAGCTGCATATAGAGCAACGATAGAAACAAAAACCAACGATTTTCTTTCCACCCCAGGAGCATTTATCGAATATGAGATCGGAGTGGAACCAAATAAGGTTAAGGGGTGGTAAAGCCGATGAGCTGGATTTATCATTGTAGTCAGCTATCATCTGGTTTTCATCATTTCTAGCGGTTAGGATGAGAGGGTGTTGAGGGTGATAAGGGTGCGTCAATTTTCTTGGCAACACGTTACAACTCTCGTGAAACTCTGCATTGCAGGTGGTGCAATAGTAATGGAACTCTCTATACCGGTTCTGTTTTTGGCCGCACATAAAGCAACCAAATTGAAGATAGCCATTTCGTGCTGTGAGGGTGTGCGGTTGATAGAGAAAAGACAAACGGCATACATGGTTTTCTTTTTCATCACCCATTTGGTTTGTTGCTTTGGTGTTGTGGATGTTTGTATTTAAAATGTATGCTCAGGTTTTGTAGAGTTGAACTATATGTAAGCAAAACAATAGCGTTAATGTTTCAAAAAAAAAAAAAAAAAACAATTTCGTTACCGAGGAGCATAAAAATCAATCACCAGCGAATAACCTATACTAGAATATCTATATTATTAAAAGTGAAACTAGATTTTGATCCACGCTTTCAACGCGCTAGATCTTTTATAATAAAAAAAAATCATTTAACAATGTTATAATGTTTTAATAATTTGTAAGAATTATGCATGTTTAAAACATTTTTTTGCATTTAAAACAGCGTTTTTAAATTCAATCCATATTCTTGATCGAACCGGTAAATTGGTATAATAATATGTAATTCGGTTTGGGATTTAAGAAATTTTCATATTTAAAAACTCGATAAAATTCGTAAAAGTCTGTTAAATCTCGAGGCTCACCAGTTTAACCGATAAGTAGCATGTATGTAAATCCAATTTGATTTGAATTATAAAAATTAAAGTTAATTTTAATGTTTGCATTAGATATTTAAATAATTATTAGTTTTTATATTATTGTATTTATTATATCTCGTTTAGTTCCAACTTGTTAAAAATTTGAACCTAGACTCAGTTATTTCATAATTAGATTAACATTCGGAAACCTTTAAAAAACACACAATAACAAAATCACATAAGATATCATAGCAATACGACTAATATATAAAGATATAATCATATAAGCTAAAATATGGTGTATAAAACTAATGGTTATTAACGAATGTTTGTATCTTTATTTTTGTGTGAAAAATGTTAAGAGAGAATTGCTTAATTTTATATTGAATATTTTTTTTTTTGATTTTTGAGAAGAATAGGTGGCGTTTGTTATTTGTAAGAAGACTTCCATATCCATCGAATATTGTTTTTTTTCTCTTACCATAAAAAATGATTAAAAAATTTCAGCATTAATAATTGTGATATAAAGTATTCCATACTTTGACCAAAAAAAAAAGTATTCCATATAAATAGGCTAGATGTTAGGATTTTTATTATTAAAAGTATAGGATATATTTTGATTTAGTGGAATTAATTATAGGCTATAGTATTTTTAAAATATTTTACCTAGAAGCAAGTTGGGTCCAACTTTGTGCTTCTCTTTTAATAGTATTGATACAAAATATAACCAATCATATTTTCAATAAATTTATTACATCTTTTCCCTTTTTATTAACTAATTTAATTTTTTTAATTTATTATTTTTTAAAATAATTTGATAACATTTATTACAGAAGTATAAAACATAATTTACTTATTTATAAATATTTTATTACATTTTCTATATTTCTTTTTCACTATTATTACTATTTCATTAATTGTATTTACCATGATAATTTAACATTATTTATTTTACATATTAACCATAATAATTTGATATGTTTAAATAAAATTACTCAATTCGTGACAGTGACAATTCAAAACGATTAACAATTTTTTTTCTCGCAAAATGAGTTAGGTATGTAATTCGGACACCTGTTTGATTATGGGTTGTTTTTCAGGTATCAGATTTTTTGAGTTTTGAAAATAGTTTTTATTCGGGTATTATAAATTTCTTGGTGAGTATTGATTTGGATCCTCCCGAGTCCTAGTGAATTCGGTTTAATATATTGAACCTAAAAATACCAAATAACAATATATCTAAAACTTGAGATATTTATATCAAAAATAACCATATTACTTGATTCGAGTCATATATTTTGTATCCAAACTAAAAATATCCTAAAAATAATCAAATAACCAAAAATAATCATATTATCCATTTTCGTTCGGTTTCGGTTCAAATAACCAATATACATATAGTTATATGGTGATACATCTAAAATGTGTAACGCCAATTATGAAAAAACAATTAATTTATAAAAGAGAAAAAAAAAAATCTGCGTGGATGCACGGATAAGCTCTAATTAATGTTGTCATTATTTTTATATTTTAGTCTTCGCATCTGGTAACAGTACAATTATTTCATTATTTTTATATATTGGTCTTAGCATCGTACAATGCATTTATTATTATTATTATTTTATTTTTATTATTATCTTCATAATTTACAATTATTGTTCTTGTCAGAAAAATGTTCATATTAACTAAGTAATACAAGATTAAATAAATTAAATAAGACCTCATATTATTTTGTGATCATTTGTTTTTATTACAAAAAATTGAAACTACCAAAAACAAAATTTTCAATGTGAACTTTTAATACTTTCAGTAATTTATAATCATATTTAAAAATGCAATACAAATTGCAAAATTAAAATATTAAGTTTTCAATACTTGTTCAATGCAAATTTAAGAATTAAAATATTTATTCTTATATGGTAAATAATTTAGTTTAAACAGTATTGAAATCTATATACTTTTAATATGAATATCTATTAGATAAAAATTTATTTTCAGATAGTTTTATGATTATTTGTATCTTGTTATAACAAAAATTTAAACTACTGATCAAAAATTTTAAATGTGAGACTTTTAAAAAATTTAGTAATTTAAATTCGTTTTTTAAAATTTAAATAATATCATATACGAAAAATATTAATTTTATTATATGTTGAATATGATTATTTAATTTATTTTAATAATATAAAATTTTAAAAAAATGAAGAAGGATATAAAAATTGTTACCGAATCTTTATTATTCAAAATCATTAATTTCAATATATATTTTAATCATATTAGGTAATTATGTAGTTTTTAAAAATAAATTAGGAAAATTTGTTTTTATACATTAATAAATAATTTATGATTAATTTAACAAAAAATATACTATATATTTAGATGAACCAACTTAATTCTCTAATGTTTTTAAAAATCTTTTGATGATAATATGTGTCATATATAAAAATGATTATTTTAAGTATATAATAGATTAGGGGGTAACTACGATCTAAAGGATATAAATATTTTGTAAAAAGTAAATATGATAAATATTTCTATTAAATTATCAAAAAAATTTGTTTAAAAAAATATACAGCTATTATATAGTCAAACACATTTTATCTTTTTAATCAGTAGCATATTTATAATCACATTCAACTTCCTCAAATATTTTTGATGTATTATTCCTGTAACTTTTTTATGCCACCACCACAGTTATCACTCCTTCAAATGATAGACGAATATGATTGATAATGATTTAGCCTCTATTTTCTATAGCTTGGAGTTGAATAATTAAAATTACGGTTTTCGTGTGAATAATACTATAAATGTGTTAATGGAGCAGGTGTATGAGAGTTTTGTTTCTGCTCTTGATTGGTAAAACATTGCAAAAATATTATTCTGCTTATTATCTAATCAATAATCATTGAAAAAATATTTGGAAAATAGAGTAAATATTCTCTAAATATATTTTGCTCAATATTTTCATATAAAATCTTTGGTAATATATAAAAATGTTTTCATGATTTTTATATTTTAGTTTCATATCTGATAACGCGTTATCATATATTATTATTTTATATATCGGTCTTCGCATCATACAACACATTTATGATTATTTATCTTACTTATATTATTATTATTATTATTATTATTATTATTTTGTCATCTTACAATTAATTTTCTTGTCGTGTTTATCTGTCATATGTCTGTTCACATTAAATAATTAATGTTTTGTCAACAAATCTATATTATTAAAATTAGAGTATAAAATATAACTACCTATATTTTCAACAAATTTATTGCATTGTTTCCTTTTTATTAACTAATACTACTTCATATATTGTTTTCATATAATTCGATAACATTTATTACAAATGAATAAAACATAATTTACTTATTTTAAAATATTTAATTATATTTTCTACATTTCTTTTTTACTCTCTCAACTATTTAATTAATTGTATTTACTATATTAATATGACGTCATTTATTTTACATGTTAACCACAATAATTTGATAGGTTTAAATAAAATTACTCAATTTGTGGCAAAATTTCAAAACGGTTAACAAATTTTTTTATTTACTTACAAAATTAGTTAGGCATGTAATTTGGATACTTGTTCGAGTATGGTCGTTTTTTCAGGTATTATATTTTTGAGTATGAAATTATACCCTATTTGAATATTATAAATTTTCTGATGAGTTTTGAGTTGGATCCTCTTGGGTCCGAGTGAATTCGGTTCTAATATCTTGAAACCTAAAGATACATAAATAAAAGTATATCTAAAACTTAAGATATTTGTATCAAAAACAACTATATTATTCAATTTGGTTCATATTTTTTTATCCAAACTAAAAATATCTTAATAATAATCAAATAACCGAAAGCAATCATATTATCCATTTTGGTTCGGATTTAGTTCTAATGTATAAAAACTTAATATATTCAAATAACCAACAGACGTATTGTTATATGATGATACATATAAAATGTATAACACCAATCATGAAAACAAAAATTAATTTTAAAAAAGAAAAGAAAAAAACATTTGTATGGATGCATGAATCAAGCTTTTATTATTATTATTATTATTATTATTATTATTATTATTATTATTATTATTATTATTATTATTATTATTATTATTATTATATTATATTTTAGTCTTGGCATCTGGTAAAGTAACCATTATTTCATTATTTATATATATTACTTAGCATCGTACAACACATTTATTATTATTTTATATTATTACTATAATAATATTATTATTATTATTATTTTCATAATTTACAATTATTATTCTTGTCGGAAGACTGTTAATATTAAATAAGTAATACAAAGTTAAGATTTACGTCTTGTGCGGAAGGAACATTGAGTATATAAATCTTTTATATAAAACTATTTTTTATTTTGCGTCTTTACATGTTATAAAATAATAAATATATATTGAATAAGTGACAATAAGATAGCTATTATGTATATAATTAATAAATTGACATAAATACATAAATTAAAATAATCACTCTTTTCATTTACAATCTTTCTATGATAAATAAATAAAAATATCATATCTACATATTTTCTATGATATATAGTTAAATTTAAATGAGATTAGGATACATATATGGGGAAATTGCTAAAAATGACTCAAAACTTGATTTCAAATGCAAAAGTGTACCACAATATCAATCAAATGCAAAAGTAACACAAAAGGCTAGTGAAAATACAATAAACTCTTTGTGAGCAAACAAAAAAACTGTATTTAATTTTACCAAAATAACATTTTCGCGTGAGAAGACTTCAATAGAAGTCTTCTGCGAGAAGACTTTCCTGTAAGTCTCCTACAAAAGACTTCTCTAGAAGTCTTCTTTAAGAAGTCTTTTGTACGTCTTCCGTGAGTCGTCCAGTAGTCTTCCAAAGTCTTCTCTGAGAAGACTTCCATGTACGTATTCTCCGGAAGACTTCTCTAGAAGTCTTCTCAAACAATAAATCCTAAAAATAATTTATAAAATTCATAAAAAATATTTATATAGAGGAAAAATAGAAATCATGTAACCACAAACATTTGTAAATAATGTAAACTTATATCAACTAAAATTGAATTGTTTTCAACCTAGATGAATTAATGTAGAATGAGTCATGGTATTCATTGGTTTAGGGTTTAGTAACATATGTGATAGTATTGTAGGTAGTTTTAGGCGTATATTTTGAAATATATCTTCTTAACTTTTTTTTTGAATTTGACGAATATGTGTTAGTGATCCTCTAATAAGATGATTTTAAACACTTTCTAAGTTTATTTTATGTTTAATGAAGTATTTTTTGGTTAGTTAATTGATTTAGGGTTTCGGAAGACTTCCAGAAGACTTCCCGGGATGTCTTCTAACATATAATGCAATAGAAGACTTCAAGGAAGACTTCACAGAAGACTCTACAATTTTACCGCTTGAATTTCAGTGAAAATTCAAATTCTCGCCTAATGGCGAAGTCTTCCGGACGTCTTCCGTTAAGTCGTCCAGTAGTCTTCCGAAAGTCTTCTCTGAGAAGACTTCCATGTACGTATTCTCCAGAAAACTTCTCTCGAAGTCTTCTCAAACAATAAATCCTAAAAATAATTTATAAAATTCATAAAAAATATTTATATAGAGGAAAAATATA
>CAJHQQ010004232.1:0-30950 GCA_905132885.1 Moricandia moricandioides
CATTGGCGAAGCACCCTTTCCGTCGATCGACGTTCGTCGATCGATGGTCGACACACAGAATCTGAATTCATTAAGTACCCAACTTGAAGCCCTAGTTAGGAAAATTACAAGATTTCCCCTACATAAGTTTTACCTAGTTTATATTGTCTTTGTCAATATTTTATGCAAATAGAAAGATTAAGGAGACCTCTTTTAGAAGCTTAGAGACTTTTCATAATAAACATAGTAGTTTTTCGGGAGAACATCAAGATTTCTCAAGCTTTGTATTGGAATCCCAGTTTTTATCCATGTTCTTATCTTATGCATTATTTTATGTTTATGATTATGTTCCGTATAGCTATGTCTAAGTAGTTGTCTTGTTAGAATTTCGGATTTATTAATGTTTTTGAAGGATTAGCCAAACAATAGAATTGCTAAGGTCATTATTAGATCATTCAATAGAATTGTGCTTATTGCTTGTGTACTGAAATAGCTAACTAGAACCCTAATATATGGATAATTGATAATGCGAGAGTAGGATTGTTACCTGAACAAATCCTATTGAGCTTAAGTTACTAGGTACAATCGAGAGATAGGTCTTGTAATTCTAAGTGATCCAATAGAATATGATCGTTTAATGCTTGACTAAGAAAGCCAATGATCGATGCCTTTTGCATACCATGGATCGATGGTCATTCTGAATTTGCCCACAAAAAATTATAGACTCTGAGCTTAGCCATTGGTAGATATAACTTGATATTTTAATAACTGAATTCTTGTTCTATGATTGAAAACCCCTTACCTTATATCCATTATAATTCACTACCTGAAAACTCTAGATCTAGCTATTTTCCTTCATTTTTACAAACCAACTCATTCCTGATTTACTATTTCTTAAAATCATATTAATTTCCTAGCATAACTAAGTCGATTATCAAATATATTGTGTGCCCTCTCTCTCTCTCTCTCTCTCTCTCTCTCTTTGTAGATTTGATCCCTAAGTACTACAACAAAACTTCTTATTTGAGAGAGTAATCAGTAGCTCTATGGTAATTTATGCTTATATCAAATTTGACGCCGTTGTCGGGGAGCAAAAATCACCATTAGATTTGTTTTGCAATTTTTTTCTAGTTTTTATTTTTAGTTTACTTACGATTTTTTTCTTTTGTCTTTCAGGTATATGCCTAGCAGTACCAGAAGCAACATGGAAAATAATTAATTTTGCTCAGACCCAATAACCATTGAACGCAACATCCGCAAGGAGAAGCTACAAGTATCGATCGCGGCCAACAATTCTCTATCGATCGACACTATCTACTAGAATTGATTGATGCCAACACTGAGACGTCGATCGATGGTGATTCTCAAGAAAAGATGGTTGCTATGTTGATCGTGACTAGGAATTAGAGAGAAGACCTGTATGACCTCGAAGGTCATCTGGGTAATGCAACAAGTCAGAAAATTAATGATCATGGGATTGTAATCCCTGAACCAGAAGACGTTGTTGTACCTCAAGCTGGAGCTTAATCCGAGGCTGCTCAACCCCGAACGTTGGCTGACTACAAGCGTCTAGATAAATTTTATGCCAACAAATCTGTTATTCGTCCTCCATCTTTCTAGAGGAACGATTTTGAGCTGAAGCCAGCATATTTCACACTATTGGCACACCATTTCATGGACATTCTCATGAGCACCCTGTGGATAATTTTGAGCAATTTTAGGATCTTGTGTCTGCCATCAAGGCTAATGCAGTCCCTAAGTACTACCTTCAATGCAAGGTCTTCACGTATTCGCTTGTTGGAGATGCTTCATACTAGATTAAGCAGTTATCACCAGGATCTCTTACATCCTGGAAAATATCAAAAACTCCTTCCTACGTAATTACTTTGATGATACCAGAGATGAGGATTTGAGGAGCATAATTGCTACATTCACACATGAGCATGTAGAGTCTTTCAAAAATTCCTAGATCAGATTCAAATTCTACCAAAGAGATTGTCCACACCATGGATTCAATAAAGTGCAACTTCTCAGAACTTTCTTCAGAGGTATAGAAATATCATACCAGATGGATTTAGACACAGTCAGTGAGGGAAACTTCTGTACTAGGAGTCCTGAAGATGCTACTAGATTGACAAAGAATTTGGTAGCTTGTAACAACACTAAGAACAATGATCATGAGAGAAGAAAATCGGCGCCTACACTGACCAAGGATCAGATGGGAGAATTAAAAGCCAAGTTGGATAGTGTTTAGAGGTTTTTGAGGAAGCAAGTTAGCTTCGCAGAAGATGTAGAAGTTTTAGGATCTGACAATGAGAAAGGTGAAGAAGAAGATGTGAACTTTGTTGATGGAAATGTATTCCATAGATATGGGAACCAGAGCTACATAAACTTTTATGGCAATGGTTAGAGGCGTAGCTACAACCAAGGATCACAACAGCAGAGACCCTACAACAATAACAGAACGTATGGAGCCTCCTACTATCAGAACACCCTATTAGATACCCAGGAAAACAAGATTGAAGCCATGATTGATGAGGTTCTGGAGGGACAGCAGAAGATGATAGTGGATTTCAATGGAAAGGTTGATGTTTTCTTTGCCAATCTCAACACTAAATTTGAAGCCCTCAACACCCATGTGAAGAAGCTAGAAAATCAAGTGGTTAAGACCATTGAGGCTGTGAGGAGACAGGAAGTTTTGATCAAGGAAAATATTGAGGCTGGACAGAAGCACCACGTCTGTGCCATCATAGATGATGATTTTTGGCAAGTTGTAGAAGAAGTTGGGCAGCCGGAGGAAGAATTTTGTCAGAATCCTCTGCCATGATCGAATGATCATCGATCGACTACCGAATCTAACCATTGATCAGCGATACCTGATGAATCCGAGTGTGAAAATATGGACATCGATCGACAGCCTCACCCTACCATCGATCAACCGCCGATCAAAACCGAAGTATGTGGGGTTTCCAAGTATAGACCTGAGTCTTTTATGTACTTATAAGCACTCAAATCCCACCCTACCCAAACCCATACATACATATAAACCGGTCCCTATGGTAATTGAGAAAGCTATAGATAGACATTCTAGAAGAAACAAAAAGATCAATAAGCATCTTAGAAGGAAATCTTGTGAGAAAGAGATGGACAACTTTTCAAAGAGAGTCCTTAGAATCCTTTTAGAAACCTCATTCGAGGAAGCTTATTAGAATCACAAACTGTGGATGTTCTTCAGAGATACGAAGGAGACTGATGAGGATACTGAAATAATGTTTAATCATATGAGGGAGAGGATAAAGCAGAGGGTTAAGTTGAAGAAGAGAAGTGACCCTGAAAATTTTGTGGTTCCCTGCAACATCAAGGGATACGACTACCCTCATGAACTCTGCGACACTGGTTCTTCATTTAGAATTGTGCCAAGAACCATGGCAGAGGTTCTAAGCTTAAAGGTGGAGCCTTCTAGTAATTTATTTACTTTTGTGAATTGCTCTAAGGTGAATTGAGGAGGCATAGTCAAAGGCCTCTAAGTGCAAATTGGCGATGCCCTAATTCCTGTAGACTTTCATCTCCTGGACATCAAAGTGGAGCAACATTCATCCCTGCTACTTGGAAGAGCTTTCATGGCCACGGTATGAGAAGTATGCGACATGAAGACAAATATGTTGTACCGATCCCTTATCGATCAAAATCATTGCTATGAACCTGTTCAAACTAGAACCAAGACTACTCTCATTGATTTGGTTCATGAACCAGGACTTGTGGCCACGTTTTTCTATGATGTCGAGAAAGAGAATGAGTCGGATGATGGAGCATATATCGACACCCATCCCAACACATCGATCGACGTTGTTCACCAATAATTAATCGCTCCCACCCTTTGACGTTGATCGACGACAACCCTAAACTAGAGCATGAAACGGATAACCTAGATTACAACAAATGTTATCTTGAAGAAGAAGCAATCGAGTATTGTGCCCTTACACTAGAGAAATATGGAAATTTCATAGGATCATATGAAACCTGGATTGCGACATCGATCGACGGATGTCCCTTACCATCGATCAATTCCAAGCAGGCAGAATACAATTCAGATTATGGTTATCTCAGACCAGATGAGTTCGAAGTTATGAGGGATCCCGAAGGATATGCATGAGCAATGGATCGACGAATTCTCAACGTATCTAAGGAAAATCTAGCAGACATACTCGCAATGACCAATGGATCAGAAAACCTATTTAGACAACAGCAACATGACAACCGTGCAGCATCGATCGACACACCACTGCTGTCATCAATCGACACACCACTGCTGTCATCAATCGACACACCACTGCTGTCATCAATCGACACCCACCTTACAGAGGTCTCGGCCGGTTACAGATCAGAATCTGAAGTGTTTGATCTAGAGAATTTTGATTATGGGGAAGAAAGAGATGAGTGTACGTCTACAGAGACAAATACGGAAATGCACGAGCTATTGTTGGCATCATCAACATGTCAAAGGAAGACATCAGAGATATTCTCTAGAGAGCAGCCATCATTTGTTCGATAGGACCATGCTAGAGACAGAAACATACAACATAGCAGAAGTAGATGACATGGTACAAGGAATATACAGAGGCCATGAGATGTTGATGGATGACTATCACAAGATGATTGATGATATCTATTACCCATTCAAGAACAGTATCAGCTGGTTAACCACGTGCATGGAGGAAATGAAGCAAAATCTACTCATCAGATGACTCAGAGAGCACACAAATATAGAAGACAAAGCACCATCAATCAACGGACATTCACGACCATCGATCAACGCTTCACGCAGACCATTTAGATAGAGACTGGTAGAAGATAAACTTGATGGAGTGTATGCATCTGAAGACAAGATGATGGAAGACTTTCGAGGCGATTGGATGACATATCCATACCCATAGATAACATGATTGGCTGGTTACACAAATGCATAGACAACCTTCAGGAGAGGATGAGTCAAATTTAGATCATCAAGGAGAACATGGACATCCAAAGAAGCAGAGGTGAAGAAGCCATAAGAAGCTTCGTTGGTATCTGGTTCCGAATGAGCAAAGAAGATGTGGACACTTGGTTTCCTACAAGTGATAATCTACCCCATTTTAGTCCAAGAAGTGCTAAACGTCAAGCTAAAGACTATAACCAAGCGCTGAGTAAGAGGCAACCCACAATTATGTATGTTTTAAAACTATTTTATTTCCATGATTTGACTAATTTTTGTATTTTTCTTTATTTGTAGGTATAAAAAAAACAAGAAGATCGAGAACCGCCATGAGTCGACACCCTCACACTAACATCGGTGGATGACCGAGCAGTACCGTTGGTCGACACCAATCAACCACCATCGGTCGAGACTCATTGCAGAATCTGGTATCGATTTTCTTCCTTAAGCTTTTTACTTATGATTTAATTTTTCCCACCTAACGCGAGATGAAATAACACTGAGGGCAATGTTATTTAAGTATGGGGGAGGTTTACTAATATTGTTTTCTATTTTGATTTTTATTTTTAGGTATTTTATTGATTCAAGAAAGTGATTATGATTAGTTTAAATTTTTACTTATTAGATTGGTTGATTGCAGACAATACTAAAGATACCAAAGTAGATCATCATGCCACTATATCATACTTGCTTAGAAAGTTTGAAGGAACCGAAGCTAACCCCCAACCTAACAGTGACTTATTTGCTTGCTTTGGGGTTTGACATAAATTTGATCGAATTTCTCTTCCAAGTTTGGAAGGTAAAGTTTGTGTGCTTCTGATTCTCTCTCTCTCTCTCTCTCTCTCTCTCTCTCTCTCTCTCTCTCTCTCTCTCTCTCTCTCTCAATCTCTCTCAATCTCAATCTCTCTCTCTCTCTCTCTCTCTCTCTCTCTCTCTCTCTCTCTCTCTCCTCTCTCTCTCTCTCTCTCTCTCTCTCTCTCTCTCTCTCTCTCTCAGACATCCATAAATAAAAGATTGAGAACATTTTCTGAAAGATGCAGAGGGGTAGGTCAATTACCCGTGACCCCATTATTCTAATTCGGAAAGGAATGGTCACACACTGCGGAAGCGAGGGATAGGTAAATTACATGTAACCCCATTATTCGCTTATAATTTATCAAAAAAAAAAGAGAAAAGAAAAATAAACATGAACAAGATGGATTGTATCAGCATCATTGATTTATTGGACTTAAAAAAAGAATATAAAGATATTAGAAGAAGAGAGAAAGAGGGAGGAAAATGATCAGAGAAGACTTCATGTGTGTTCAAATACTTACAAGGGTAACAGTCCATGTGTACTATGATTGATACTCCCAAGGTAAAGCCTGCATTTTTATTTTATGCAACCAATGAGGTTAGTAGAGGGGTGAGTCAAGCTAGTATTTGCTAAGTTGTTGGTAGAATGGATGTGATTGCTATACTAGGATAATGTATATAAAGTTTCTCTAAGATTGACACTTGTTTGATGTGGTTGCAACATAGTAAGGTGATAATTAAGAGCTAGAGATTTTCTGAGTCCTTGTGTTTTCAAACCTCTTCCACAGGCTTACTCTTATTTTGCTTGAGGACCAAGCAAAATTTTCAGTCTGGAGGAGTTGATAGGTCCTAATATTTACTTGTTTTAGACTATATTATAATCCATATTTAGAGTTTGTTATGTGTGTCTAGGATGTGTTTTAGAGTATTTTCAGGTCAAGGTGAGTTTGGAGCATTGTAAAGATTATAAGGCTTTCTAGAGCTCAAAGAGAGAGGAACCTCGTAGCTGGTCAAATTCAGCAAAGTACGAGTCAAGATTGAGCATTGCGTCGACCGATGACGCACCCTTGCCGTCGATCAACAACGCACCCTTGCCTTCGATCGAGGGCCGACACGCAGAAGCCGAATTCATTAAGTACCTGACTTGAAGCCTAAGTCATAGAAATTACAAGATTGCCCTTGGATGAGTTTTACCTAGTTTATATTATCTTTGCCAGTGTTTTATGAAAAGAGAGTAATTAAGGAGACCTCTCTTAGAATCTCAGAGACTTTACATAATAAATATAGTAGTTTTTGGGGGAGAATATCAAAACTTCTCAAGATTTGTATTGGAACCCTAGTTATTATCCATGCACTTGTCTTATGCATTATTTTATGTTTATGATTATGTTTTGCTTAGCTATTTCTGATTAGTTACCTTGTTAGAGTTAGGACTTTTAATGGTCTTGACGGATTAGCCATACAATAGAATTACTAGGGTGATTATTAGATCTATCAATAGAATTGTAGTTATTGCTTGTGTTTTGAAATAGCTAACTAGAAACCTCATATTAGGATAATTATCACTGAGAGAGTAGAATCATTACCTTAACAAATCATATTGAGATTAAGTTACTAGGTACAGTCGAGAGATAGGTCTAGTAATTATAAAGGAACCAATCGATTCTGGTCGTTTAATGCTTGATTAAGAAAGCCATCGATCGATGCCGTTTGCATACTATCGATCAACAGTCATTCTAAATTGACACACAAAAGTTTGTAGATTATGAGCTTAGACATACATAGATATAACTTTATATCTTTACTAATTGAATTCTTGTTCTATGATTGAAAACCCCTTAGTTTCCATTAAAATTCACTACCTAAAAACCCTAGATCTAGCTATTTTCCTTAATTGCTTACAAACCAACTCATTCATGATTCATTGTTTCTTAAAGTCATATTAATTGCCTATCATAACTAAGATGATTATCAAATCTATCGTGTGCCCTCTCTCTCTCTGTGGATTCAATCCCTAAGTACTAGAACTGAACTTCTTATTTGAGATAGTAATCAGTAGATCTAGGGTAATATGAGCACGTATCAGAATAAGTTGTAATACTTGACTTAAGCGAACATCGATTGATACTATCTCAATAGCATATCGACGGTCATTCCGAGTTTAAAATTGAACACTAGGGCTAATCTTGTTTTATATCTTTTGTTGTTTGTATGTGGTCTGTCTCATCAGCTATCATTGTCGTACCACCATCACTCGCTTATTATAACATCTTGGTTCGTGACATGTTACTTTTATGTAACTTTCTCCATATTGGCGTCATGGCTTGTATTCGGGTTACTGTTCTTCAGTTGGCAAAAGTGAGGCATTATTCTCGTAAATTCTCGTTGTTCGGCTAAAAATTTGCAACCCTTATAATTTAGCATTTAGCATCAAATATATTATGTCTATGTGAATTGAGTCTATTTGTTTTCTGCGTGATTTTTTTTAACTTGTTTGCTTAGACTATAGATAGGGATTTACAGGATTCAACGGTTGTTTGATTTGATGATATATATATATATATATATATATATAAGAATAAATATGCGTAAGGTGTGGGATTGCGGGAGTACATGCAGGAACTATGTACTACACATTAGGTGCAGGGTGTTTGTGTAGTAACATACGGGGGTGCAGAGACTTCTATGTTAGTGACGCATAGGATTGACATACGGTGATGCAGCCAAGAGTTTTGTGCACGTATGAGCTACAAGAGTGCAAGCAGGAGTTTTGTACAACGTGGTAATGTATATGAGAAGAATGCGGATGTTCAGGCAGGAGGTATTTACAACGTATACTCTTTTTTGGTCACAGAAACCGAACATGGACCAGCAGTCAACAAGACGCACCACTCAACCAACTGGAGGATCAACCAGAACATATGTGCACTAAAAATATCATATCTTACCAATCAGAAGGAATTTAACCATGAAACCAATTTTAATGTGTCCTACACTCAACAAGGTTCCCGTGATAACTGGAATCATATCAAAATCTTCAAGGATCAAAGAGATATGGTTTTTACAAACTATATATTTTCCAACCCATCTATCTGCGTGTAAAAGACCCAAGCAAGACAACTGGTTTTTCATTTATGGCCAAAGACATCTCTCCAACAGCTATATTTTGATCATGATCAGCACCATCTCAGACATTTTTATATTTTTTTTCCTTTCTATTCATATGACGTTTCGTATTTTTCTAAGTTCGTTCTATAGGCAGATTTATTTGTACATTTTTGATTCACCTTTCAATCAATAAAAAGTATACATATGTATTTTCAGTCAAAAAATGTTCTTTGAGTTGTTCCTTTAGTTTCTAAGTGTGAGAAGCATAAAAAGGCTATATAGCTTGTGGTTCATAGGTTCTTTGTGTGATTCAAAAGACTTGAAGATCACAAAATGAGAAATTCAATCAAATCCCACAAATTGAGAGAGTCAATCAACTATCAGCACCATATCCATCATCTATCATCAATCCTCTATCGATCAACCCGTCCAGCCTTTATCTATTTTAGTTTTTGTTCTTATTTTATCATTCATAAATAGACTAATTATTTTTTCCTTTGGTTTCAGGTTAGATTCGAATATAAGGGACAGCTAGTCGTCCATCTTCACCATCTTCCCATCCAATCACCATCTCCATCGACAAGAATCGACCCATTGCCCATCCATCTCATCAACCCTGCTTCCATGCCTACAACATTTGGTATCAGAGCTTTTAAAATCTCCTGACCCATGTTATGTCAATACTTTCTAGCATCTCTAAGTTTTTATTCTAGCTTAGTTTGAATTTTATAAAACCAAAAAAATCCATAAAAAAATGTTATTTGCTTCAAGTTTGCATTTATGCATTTTTTTGTGTTCTTGATAAAAAAAAACTAAAGAAGGAGTTTTCAATTTTTGATCAACAAAATTTTCTGAAAAATACTTTTTTGTTTTTTTTTTATTCATTTCCGCAGCTACATTTGTCATATTTGAATTTTTCATTAGTTCATCTTCTTATTTAGATTGCAGTTCAAAAATTGCATAAGAAAAAGAAAAGAAATCATTTAACCATAGTCTTCATTCTTTTCCTTTTATTTTTGGCAATACCATACCATATTCTATTGTGCATTGAAAAAAAAAATTTAGTCTTATTTGCATTAGAATAGAATTGTTTCCATTTTTGGTTATTTACATTCCATACAAAAAAAATTAAAAACAAAGTATATAGTCATACCATTTATTTCTTTCATTTTTGTTAATTTTTCCTTGTATATTTCCATAGCAATTTATATATTTCGTGCATACCACTTCATTCAAAAAGAAAAAGAAAATAAATTTGGATCATATTCTTAGAAAAGTCAGTCTAAAGCATTCTAATAATTTGTTTATATAAAAATTCAACCAGTGCTCTTAAAAGCACTTAACTACTTTGTGTGTGTCTCATCTCAAGTACCATTGATGAGGAAGATGGCCCTTGGAAAGAGGACCAGTCCATGCTTGATGAAAAAAGTTGCTATAGAGGTGACCAATGGTCCAAAGATTACTCCAACTCGAATTTTGAAGAAGATCCTTATGGTGGACATCCAGAAACAGAACCACCATACCCTTACCATGGTGAAAGCTACTCTAATGACCGGTGAAGAAAAGAAGCTGACCCCAGAAAGGATTTATGAAAGTGGTTTATGGAAAGATGAGGCTGATGTTGAAAAACAGTCTAGAGAAAAAAAAAGATTGGAACATGAGGCAGATGAAGAAACTCCAACCCAAATGGATGACAAGGTGAACTTATGGGAAGAGTTTTCAAACACTCAGGACATTATCCAATGAAGAAATTCCACTGTGTGTGACTCCACCAATTCTCAAAATTCTTGAAGAAACCGATCAATATGAAGAAGAAACTTGGAACCGAGAGAGGTTGGAGATTCCTTTGGTAATACTCATGACGTTAGGAGTTAAACCATAGCCCTTAATATGAACAAGACATACAGTAAATGTCATGGTATGAGGAGCTATTATATGGTCATGAATGAAGAACAAAAGCTGTTCTTAGATTCTTTACCAAGATATTGGTTCGTGGTAATGAAAATCTGATTTTCAAATCTGTGAAAATGATCAAGGAAATATGGCCAAGAAATTATGAACCAAGGAGATGAACCAGAACGCCACATGGCTTAGCTAAATAGAAATAAGTCAAAAGTGAGGCTGGAAGAAATGTTATTGAGCTTGAGATACACTCCATACTCTTCTCCGGTTTATGACACAAAGAACAAAAACCTATCAAAAGTGGAAGGACAACATGGAAATCTTGTTCCAAAAGAACCACGTACCATAAGAAGAGAAGCTGTCATATGCCACTAAGATACTCACTGGACCAGCCTATGCATGGTGGGCAAAAGAGCAGTATGCTCAATGGTACGACAATGAACCAGATCATACTTGAAGAGTTTCAAATTCGAGATGCTTGAGGAGATTGTGAAGAAAGATCCAAATCAGGAATATCAGTTCCATATGAGTTTTGCTCACGCATCCTGTGCTCACACCTCAAACCCAAGCCTTAAGGCTGGAAGCAAGCAAGCTAATCACCATCACAACCAACAAAAGATAGAAATGGTTGTAAAGAAGAAAATTACAAAGAATCATAATGGTTCACAGCCAAGTTCACACAGTTGCTAAAGGTATCAGACACATTCCCATATTCAAATAGAACTTTACAACTTGAGAGAAAAGAGGCTGAAGTAGATTTTAGAAGTGGTGGACAACAAACTGAAGTTGAAGGTTGTCACCAAGTTTGTAAATGTCATCCGCATCATCAAACCAAGGTAAATCTTCTAATTCTAAAAGTATTAAAATTCAGACATAATATAGTTGTCATAAGAGAGAACATTTTTCTGTGACTTGTCCATCTATAAAGTTATTAGGAAGTACATCACTTGACTTGAAATCAGAACCCACTAATAGAAGTGATAGTCTTGTTCCTTTAGAACTTTCAAATTCAAGATTTATGCACTTGTCTTTGCCAAAAAGAGTTTTGATCCAGAGATAGGACAAGATGATGGACGAACAAGCAGGGATGTAAAGATGAAAAATAACCAGGGACATCACTTGAATTGTCCACAAAACCTTGAAGAAGAAGGGAGAAACATCAAGAGCACACAAGCTTCCAAAGAGCAAATCCTTCTTCAACTAGCTAAAAATATTTGGGTAAATCTAAACTTTACTTTCCCAATTTATAAGTTCTCAAACACACATATAATTCCCTTGTTTTCTGCCAAAATTTTTGAGATCATTTCAAGGACAGAAGCTAAAAAACATGGAAATCCACCCATAGAGATTTCAAGGTGTTTGGGATGCCAAAAGAAAACAACAAATTACCATCAACAACTTCTTGATTCCAGACGACCCATAAGATCATACAAAAACCACCAGAGCGTCTGATCAAAACAGAGGAATAGTTCTGTCATTCCTACTGAAAGGAGAGCCACCAGATGTGCCACCAATGATCAAACCAGTACAATACCACAGTAAGACCCTAGAATCTCAAAAGAAGATGAAACCTGACTTTCTCCATCTTGGTGCAAGTTATACAGATTCAAGATCAAAACCTTTTCAAGATCAAAACCGTACATGGACCATCAGGCAACCAGGTACACCACTCAATAACCTGGAGGATCAACAAGAACAGATGCGCACTATAAATTTCATATCTTGCCAACCATCAGGGATTTAACCATGTGATATACCTTGTTATTTACCAGTTTGAGACCATCATTTGGACCCTATTTTGAGTTTGTTATGTGTGTTGGACTATATTTTAGAGTCTTTACAGGTCCAGGTCATCAAGCTTGACTTAAGAAACCATCGATCGACGCAGGATCATTGCCATCGATCGACGGTCATTTCGTGTCAACAAGCGAGAGCTGAGACATTGGACTTAGTCAATAGATTAGACTCGCAGCGAGAGCTAGTCGTCCTTTGCATTAGATATCGAGTTCTATGATTAATACCCTTAACTTATATCCTCTATAATCCACTTGCCTGAACCCTAGATCTAGCATATTTACATTTATATCTAGTTAGTTTATTAGCATATTTCCATATTTACATTCTTAAGCATATTTACATATTGCATGGACACTCTCTAATAAGGAACATTTCCTTATATTGGTAACAAGTAATCACTCTAAGGAAATATTACTTATTGGAGAGTATAGATTCAATATGAAAATATGCAAATAATGTAATTATGGAATTATGTTAATAATGTAAATATGGAAATATGTTACTAAACTAACTAGATGTAAATGTAAATATGCTAGATCTAGGGTTTCAAGCTTAATGAATTATAGGGAATAAGAAACACAGATATGTAAACATTCTAGAACTGGAATATTAACTATTTTGACCCTTTAAACTCCAACTCTCGTATGCGAGCAAAAGGAAAGACCATTGATCGACGGCTAAGGCTTGGTGTCGATCGACGGTGAAATCAGAAGTAAGTGTGAACGAGATTTTATTTTTTCACGAAGCTAATTAGACCAGCTCTCGCATGCGCCTAACAACCTAGTTCAATGGAGTATATTCTAGCATAGAACCTACTCTCGTAGTTGTCAATGTCCTACTTTCGAGATCCTAGTTAGCTACTCTAGAATGCAAGCATTAAGCACAAATCAATAGATGAATATTAATTTAATTTAGCAATCCTACTTTTGGGCTAATCCATGATTGCTATCATTCAACCCTAAATCTAGTTGATAACTACTCAGACATAATCAAAGTAAGAATAATAATCTAAAAATAATGCATAGATAAAACATTGGGGTTCTAATACAAATCTCCCTAAGGAATTATGAATCTTCTCCCTAAAAAGAATACTAAATAACCTAGCACCGTACGTCTCCATACGTCTGCGTACGTCTGCCCCCTATTCTGGAGTCATACATAAAGTATAAATATAAAACCCTAAAATCTAGGTCAAAACTCGTCAAGGGGTAAACTTGTATTCTTGTGTCTTGTCTCTAACTTGAGTTTGAAATCAGATGTCTGCGAATTGGTCATCGATCGATGGCAAGTGGTTGGCATCGATCGATCTTTGTCATGTAACATCGGTCGACGTTAAGATAGTGTCATCAATCGACGACAGTCTTGTATTTTGACTCTCTCAATGATCAGCTATGGATTATAGCACACCCAAGTTACTTGTATATTCGTTAATCATCTTGGACTCAGATTGACTTTAGTGGTTGTTAAGGTATCTCTGATTATTATGTTTCCATTCAACTAGATCGTCCCTTTTGTTTCCAAGCTGATTTGAGTATTCCTCCAATTTCTTTCTTGAGTTCTTGGTTCTAGAACAAGTCATGCGACAATCTTGAATAAGGTTCTATTAACTACAATATTTTGTCCATCAATTTGCAAATGATATGTAGTTCGAATAAGAGCTCCGTTCTTAACTTAGACCAAAGAGTTTTCAAAAAATTGGTAGGGAACTTAGTGTCTCTATATGAAACTATAGTCCGAGGCATTCCCTGCAAACGAACTACTTCCTTTAAGAACATATTTGCTACACGTAACGCTATGAAATGAACCATCTTAGAAAATATATCAACAACCACAAAGATAGAATCCTTTCTTCTTCTGGTCCTAGGAAAATCCACAACAAAATATATATATATTCATTCCATGGATGAGTAGGAATGGGTAAAAAAGTGTAAAAACCATAAGGCTGAATCTTAGATTTAGCTTTTTGAACGTGACACACCTTTCACAAATCATCTACATGTGTCTTTTTATATGCGCCAACAGAAGTGATCCTGCAAAACTTTAAGAGTCTTAGAAATCTCAAAATGCCCCATTAGACCTCCACCTTGAGCATCTCTCACAAACAAATATCGCATAGAATATTAGGCACACAAATAATTGTCATGAAAGGAAATCTATCTTGTCTAAAATAATGACCAGCATAAAGAAAAATCACAACTTTTGTAAACCTCCAAGAAATCAGAATCAGTCTCATACATCTCTTAAAGTTGTTCAAATCTTAACAACTTAGCATCAATAGTAGTAAAGAGAACATACCTTTGCGATAGTGCATCAGCAACTATATTTTTCTTACCTTGTTTGTATTTGATGACATAAGGGAATATCTTACTGAATTCAGACCACCTGGTATGCATTTTGCTGAACTTATTTTGTCCTTTTAAGTGCTTGAGAGACTCATGATCAGTATGTATAACGAACTCCTTAGGCAATAAGTAGTGCTGCCATGTTTGTAAAGCATGAACTAAAACATGCAACTTGTTATCCTAAGTGGTATAGTTCAAGGTTGTACGTCCCATCTTCTCACTAATGTATGCATTAGGTTTCTTTTTATGCATCAAAACAGCACCGATACATGCACCAGAGTATCACACTCGATTTCAAGAGTTTTAAGGAAATCGGGTAAAACCAACAGGGGTGCATGAGTAAGCTTCTATTTTAAGGATTGAAAGGAATATTCTTGTGATTCTCCCCATGTGAACCCAGTGTCTTTCTTGATAACCCATAGTATGTGGCGCTCCTTACTTCACCAACTGTTTTGGACTTCGCCAATCTCTGATGGATTTAACGTTTTCTTCTTCCACTTTACTTCCATTTGTACACAACAAAACCTAAAAACACAAGTTTATCTGTACAAAACGTATAATTATTTAGATTACCATAAATTTTCTAATTACGCCGCACATTCAGAACCGATTCAAGATGCTTAACATATTTGTCTAGGCCTTTGCTTTAAATTAAGATATCATAAAAATAATATACAACAAAAACCCCTATGAATACTCTAAGAACATGATTCATCAAGCTCAATAAAGTACTAGGTACATTTGTCAATCCAAAAGGCATAACTAACCATTCATACAATTTGTCGTTAGTTTTAAATGCAGTTTTCTCTTCATCACATTCTTCATCATAATCTGATCGTTGATGTGGGGTGTTATTTCACTTTCAAATTAACCTTATTTCCCACTTTTTCTCTCTCGAATAAGAGGTTCAGTGTAGTACTTAGGGATCGAATCTACAAAGACTCTAGGATTTCACAATAGACTTATTTCTTTCAAATTAAAGCTAGATGAATTATAATAATAATAAAAGTGATTTCAAGATTGATTTGGTTTGTGAAGATCAAATTAAGAGATTAGACTTAGGAGCAATTCTCAGGTAGGATTAGGTAATGTAGACTAATAGATTGCTAGGGTTTTAATTAAGTACCGTTCTTGAACTCAAACCTTAGGGTTTAGAAGATTGCTCTCGCGCATCTCAACTGAGTGTCGATCGATGTCCATAAGGTGGTATCGATCGGCGCTCATTCTAAACAATAATAGTTTTGCGGTTTGGTGGGTTCTTTAAACTTCCAATTCAACTCTCGTTTGTTACCGGTTATTTAGATTGTTTAAGATAAGTTCCGGGTTATAACCAATCTCTCATTTGCGCTATAGAACCCTAATTTCTAAGATTGCGGTGATCAAGTTTAACTTAGCTTTCAGAGCAACTTAAACAAAGAACCAAGAAGATTACCCTTACAATTCTATAAAATCAACAATACATTACTACCATTGAAGAACCATAAATCTAACAATGAATTAATCAGACATAACAAAAAGAACATGATTAAAGTATGAATAAATTGCATAAAATAAACTGAGTAAAAAGATATGGAGTTTCAAGATCTTCTCTGTAATGATGATCAGATCTCTCTCTCTAATGGATGTAACAAGATGTTCCAACTCTCAACTCTAAAACTTGTGTGTCACTTAGAAGAAAACTTTAGGTCTTCTGGCCTAGGTTAAAACTAAGATAGAAAACCCTAAATAGTTTAAATCTCGGTCATGGACTTGTCTTGCAAATGATGGAACTTCTGGATAAAACTTGTAATTCCTCAAGCCTTCATTAATCTCGCAGTCGACTTGGGTCTTGATCGACGCACAGTGTGTGATATCGATCGATGGTTCACACATAAACTGGATCCAACTCTGATTTCTGGTCGAGAATTCTAAATGTTCCAAAAGAGCCCGAAAGCTCCAATTGCTTCGAATGAGTACCTAGACCTGTAAATACTCTAAAACAATATCAAATGTATATAAAAAGACTTTAAAACACTCTATATAACATAGGTAAAATAGTTAAAAATCTATGGAATATCAACTCCCCCAGACTTAATCTTTTGCTTGTCCTCAAGCAAACAAAGCTTGCGAAAGAGGTTTTGAAAAGCGGAGACTCAAATAATGTCTAAGTATAAATGTCACCCTACTTTGTTGCAACCACATCCTATCAAGTCAATCACATAGAAGCTTTATATACCTTATCCTAGTATAGCAGCCAGATCCATTTTACCAACAAATTAGCAAATACTAGTTTGACCCACCCCTTTATTGATTTTGTTTATTTGCATAAAATAAAAATGCAGGCGTTACCCTGGGAGAATCGATCAAAGGACACATGGATTCTTACCCCTGCAATACTGGAAAACCAGGCACAAAGTCTTCTCTGGTCCCTTTCTTCCCTCGTTTCTCTCTTCTCTAAATCTTTTTGGATCTCAAACTTAATGGACAATGATGCTGACACAGTCCATCTTGCCATCTTATTTTCAATTTTTTAACAAAGTTGAAGACGAATAGTGGGGTCATCAGTAATGTACATATCTCTTGCTTCCAACAATGTGTGATCGTTCCTCCGAATTAGAATAATGGAGTCATAGGTAATGTATCGACCCCTCTGCATCTCGGGAAGTCATCTCATTTTTTAAGCTTTTAGGTAGATGCTGAAGAGAGAGAGAGAGTTGGGAACAGAGGTGCAATGACTTGTTCCTACAGGCTTGCAGAAGGAATCCGATCCAGTGTATACCAAGCTCCCAAGCAAGCAAATAATGTCAGGATTAGTGTTGGAAATCAGCTTCGGTTCCTTCAAACTTTCTTAGCAAGTGTGATATAGTGGCAGGATGATCCACTTTGGTATCTCTAGTAATCGCTACAAACAACTTTCTAAGAATGGTGCTAAAGTGTGGTTAGTCAACAATAAATCTTAATCGTAGTCCTCTTCTTGACCCAATAAAAACATTTTGAAAAAATTATAGATATAGTAAACAAGACTCAAAAATAAATAAATAGCATTAGCGAACCTCCCCCAGACTTAAATTACACTGTCCCTAGTGTAATCCTTCCCGGATTAGTTTTGGAATAATTAAATCATAAAGTAAACAGTGTTAGAGAAAGTCAAATATACCAAACTCCGAAAGGAGTGTCGATCGATGGTTATAGGTGAGTGTCGACCGATGGTGAACTGATGGTGTCGATCGATGGTCGACTCGAACTGTCTGCTATATCTTTCTGTTAGTTCGCCATCGATCGACATGGGTCATCAGTAAACCTCCAATCTCATTTTTTAATCAGAATTAATGGGTTGCCTCCCACTCAGCGCTTGTTTAAATTAATTAGCTTGACGAAAAATGGGTTTATCATTCGGGGTAAGACACCTCTAGACGCATGTATTGAGTATGCGGAATTTCAGCTACAGCCCAGTAACGTTTCACTCTCTGCTCATTCACCATGAAATCCTCTCCTTTAGGATTAAATAAGACAATCGTCCCGTAAGGCATAAATTCATAAATGGTGAATGGTCCGGACCAACGAGAATGTAGTTTTCTGGGAAACAAAGTCAACCGAAAGTTGTACAGGAGTACTTGATCTTTCGGTTCGAAATGCCTAGAAATAATTTTCTTGTCGTGATAGGCTTTTTTTCTCTCCTTGTACAATTTCTAGTTCTCGTAGGAGCGATACATAATTTCGTCTAGCTCATTTTGTTGAACTAATCTCTTTTCTGCTGCTGGTTTAGCATCAAAATTTGTCTTTTTGATAGCCCATTCTGCTTTATGCGCTATTTCTATAGGGAAATGGCATGCTTTTCCATAGAGTATGTGAAATGGGGTAGTTCCTAATGGTGTTTTAAACGTTTTTCGGTATGTCCAAAGTGCATCATTCAATTTTGGAGACCAATTCTTTCTGATTGATCCTACCGTCTTTTCTAAGATTTCTTTGATTGACGGTTGGATACTTATATGCTAATAATCTTGAATGGTAGATCTTAGTTTGGTTCCTGGACAATAGGGGCCGATACAAGCGCTGATTTGAATTTTTTAAAGGCTTCAACAGATTAAGGTGTAAAATCAAATCTCACTTCTTTGCACATGAGTGCAATTAGGGGTCGAGCTATTTTGCTAAAATCATTTATGAATCTCCTATAGAATCCAGCATGCCCTAGGAAACTTCTAACATCCTTGACATTAGTGGTTGGTGGCAGTCCTTTCATTTCTTTAATCTTTGCCTTTCTACCTCAATTCTGGCTGCTGAAACCTTGTGTCCCAAGAGAATCCCGCTTTTAACCATAAAATGACATTTCCCAGTTAAAAACCAGATTTTTCTCTTTGCATCTAGCTAGTACCCTACACAGGTTATCGAGACATGTTTTGAAATTTGGACCATATACTAAGAAGTTGTCCATGAACCTCCATGAAGTCCTCGATCATATCAATAAATAGCAAAATCATGCATCTATGGAAAGTTGCAGGGCGTTACAAAGTCCGAAAGGCATCCTGCGATATGTGAATGTTCTATAGGGACAAGTAAAGGTGGTATTTTCTTGATCATCTGGATGTATGGGAATCCGGAAGAATCCTGAATACCCGTCGAGAAAACAGTAGTATTTGTGGCTTGCAAGCCTTTTTAACATCTGATCGATAAAGGATAAAGGGAAATGATCTTTTTCATGTGGCAGCATTCAGCTTCATGTAATCGATACACATCATGTGTCTGGTGACATTTCTTGTAAAAGATCAATTCATCTTTGTCGTTCATTACTACTGTAACTCCCCCTTTCTTCGGAACAACATGAACTGGATTTACCCAGTTGTTGTCTGAGATCGGGTAGATAACACCTGCTTCTAGAAGTTTCATGATTTCCTTTTTAACTACTTCCTTCAGGTTGGGATTCAATCTCCTCTGATGCTCTATGGATTATTTGGATTCATCATCAAGGTGTATCCTAAGCATGCATAAATTGGGAGAGATTCCACGAATGTCATCTATTGAATATCCGAGAACCTTGTGGTGCTTCCGAAGTTGATTCAGCAACAATGCTTGCTCTCCGAAACTTAAGTTGGCATTTATGATGACAAGATAGGAGTTTTCGTAAAGAAAAGCATATTTAAGACCAGATGGAAGTGGTGTAAGCTCGATTTGAGGTGCTTTCGCTTTGCTCCAGTCATCGGTTACAACACGTTGGCGATCGACGGTTGTATCAGGGTGTCGATCGATTGAGTTCTTCAATATTAACATTGAAAAATTCTTCTGTGGCATCCATTAACCTTGTATACTCTTCATTACGATCATCTAACGCAAAGATGTCACCTTCATGAGATGTGATTGTTCTCTCTAGAGGATTGTTTGAGCACATATCCATTAATGATTCTTCTACTAGGTCGGGAAGGTAATCGATATGGTAGGTTTTACCGTCGATCAAAGGCTGTTTTATTATCTTTTCCATGTCAAAGACCTCAGTATCTTCCCAATGTTGAGGCATATACGTCCTTCTCTGACATCAATGATCGCTTCAACAGTGGCCAGAAAATGTTTTCCTAAGATAATTGATTTTTTGGTTCTCGCTCATATTTAAGTACTATGAAGTATGTAGGTATATCGCAGTTATGAATGCGTACGGGCACTTCCTCAAGTACACCTTCCGGAATTTTAGTGGATTTACCAGCTAAAACAAGAGTGACCCTGGTAGGTTGAAACTGTGTTAGCCTTAGGGTGACTGCAACTGAATAAGGCATCAGGTTTACACTAAAGCCTAAATCGCAGAGGCATCAATGGAATCTCTCATTGCCAATAAGGCAGTCCAAAACAAAACTACCGGGATCAGGGAGTTTAACTGGACTTTTTCCTTGAATAATCTCGCTCACTTCTTCGGATACCATCATCACACAGTGTTCTGTTTCATGGAATCCTCGCGATGCCTCATCTTTTATGTATTGCTTAATAGCAGTCGAGATGTGAATGGCATCGCTCAGTGGCATCTCAATGAATATTTTGTTAAACACTTTCTTGAATATTTCTTTTACAGCTGCTTCTTCTTCTTAGCGTTTTTTAAGGAAAGGGGGGGGGGGTTCAGTTGGTAGACCTTTGTTCTGACCTTTTCGGTTGGTTCTTGGTCAGATTGTTGATTGCTTCTTGCTTTGGAGCGTCGATCGATCATAGGTTCGGAATATCGTTTGACTCTCAGTATTGAGTGTCGATCGACGTCTCCTAATTTCGTGTTCTTTCCCTTCAATTTAGTAAACGGTTCCTCAAGGTTGCCAGTCTGGTCCAACCCTTCAGTTTCGAGAGGGGTTTCTAGATCTTTCTTGTCAATTTCGAGCGGGATAGGGTGCGATTTTTCTTTTCCATCTATTGCGATTTTCTCGAATTCATCGATAGTGATGCTTTCTTTAACTCTAGGGGTGAGTTGTCTGCCGCTTCGTAAAGCTACGACATTGCAATGGCTCCTGGGGTTATCATCCGTTTTACCAGGTAAGAATCCATCCTCTCTCCTGATGGACATAGCATTACTCGGCACTTGGTTGTCGATCCTCTTAATGTGTTGGCTTAAAGTTTTGGATTTTTCTGTTATCTCCGAGTATATCAGATCTAACTTCTCATTGAGGTCAGGGCTATTCTACGATTTCATGTGAAGACTTGATTTATTTTTGACTTTGATCTTCTTTCGTGTTTGTTCACAGTGGCATCGTAGTTTCCTGCGAAAATGCCATCGCTTTCCCTAAATCGTTGGTCGTTCAGACTCATCACATCAGAGAGCTAGTTTGTTTTTCAAAGTCGAAAGAAACAGCATCGTCCTCACCATAATGTTGAGATAAGATATGTCCGTCCAGAAGGGCCGCAACTGATGCAAGAGTTTTTCTAACTCGGATTGAGTGCTTCTCCTCTGCGAACATTGGTGGTTCCTTCCTTTCGGTGTCTCTCTTTTCGAATGCTCTACCTAAAGTTATGTTTTCTATCGCCTTTTAGCACTTGCAGGACTTCGGGTGCCAAAGTTCCCCTAGCTGGCTGTATCAAGGATGGTTTGATAGTCTAGGTTTAGTCCTCTATAGAAAGTGTTAATGCGTTGGGTGAGAATCCATATTGCGGGCACGAAAGCTGGTAGTTCTTGAATCTCGTCCAGGCGTTTTTAAAGGATCCGCAGCTACCTTGACTGAATGTGGATATTTCTCTCCTCGCTTCACAGTATCTCTCCTCGTCAAAGAAGTGATTGATAAAAGCGCATCTAATATCTTCCCAAAAAGTAAGAGATCTGGTGGTACCTGGTTCAGCCACCTCATGGCGTCACCTTCAAGGGAAAAAGGAAAAATGTTTTCAGCGATTGATATCGTCGTTCACCATGTTCTAGCATCTCAATGTGATCGTTCGGGTGTTCAGTAAGGAAACCACTGAACTGGTTTTTGCGTCATAACTAGGAAGTCAATATCAAGCTCAGAGCCTCATGTATGGTTATCAGATAATCGAATTGCAGATCTATTGGAATAGGTCCTACTGGGCATTCAAGCATTGGCAATTCATGCTTTATCTATTGGAATATGTCCCTAATCATTAATGAATTGGCTTGCTTTGTTGCTTTTAATGTGCATTGGTTATGTCAAGACTACATTCTTATTATTAGAATCAGTAATGGCGTACTTACCTGCTTCTGGCTGATCGGTATCAATCGACGTAAATATAAGGGTGTCGCCCGACACTAGTGGACCAACGTCGATCGATTCCGGATCAGCTCCGTTGATTGATTATTGTTGTCCTTAATCCATATTATCTCCTTTAAGTACATGCATCATGAGGACTAGGGAAAGAATAATTTAGCAGACAGTAAAGTAAAAAAAAAAAATCTAGATAATTTTCTAAACAAAATCTAATGGCAATAAGAAGGAGTCCCCGACAACAACACCAAATTTGATGTGCGGTTTTATTTCACTTTTAAATTAACCATATTTACCACTTTTGTTCTCTCAAACAAGAGGTTTAGTGTAGTACTTACGGATTGAATCCATAGAGACTAGAGGATTGCACAATAGACTTATTGCTTTTGAATTAAAGCTAGATGAATTATAATAATAATAAAAGTGATTTCAAG
This sequence comes from Moricandia moricandioides, assembly GCA_905132885.1. Taxonomy (NCBI): domain Eukaryota; kingdom Viridiplantae; phylum Streptophyta; class Magnoliopsida; order Brassicales; family Brassicaceae; genus Moricandia; species Moricandia moricandioides. Next base: position 22,982 of record CAJHQQ010004232.1, read on the forward strand.
ATTGATATGGTTTGTGAAGATCAAATTAAGAGATTAGAGTTAGGGGAAATTCTCATATAGGATTAGGTAATGCAGACTAATAGATTGCTAGGGTTTTAATTAAGTATCATTGTTGAACTCAAACCTTCGGTTTTAGGAGATCGCTCTTGCGCATCTCAACTAAGTGTAGATCGATGTGCATAATGTGGTATCGATCGAGGCTCATTCTAAACAGTACTGATTCTGCGGTTTGATGGTTTCTCAAAACTTCCAATTCAACTCTCGTTTGTTACCGGTTATTTAGATTGTTTAAGATAAGTTCCGGGTTATAACCAAGCCCTCGCTTTTGATATGGAACCCTAATTTCTATGATTAAGGTGATCAAGTTCAACTTAGCATTAAGAGAAACTTAAACAAAGAACCAAGAAGATTACCCTAAGCATCAATATATTACTACCAGTGAATAACAATAAATTACTCAGACATAACAATAAAGAACATGATTAAAGTCTGAATAAATTGTATAAAATAAACTGAGTAAAAATATAAGGAGTTTCAAGATTTTCTCAGTAATGATGATTAGATCTCTCTCTCCAATGTATGTAACAAGTTGTTTCAACTCTCAACTCTAAAATTTCTGTGTCACTTAGAAGACAACTCCTTTTAAGGTCTTCTAAGCTTAGATTAAAACTAAGATAGAAAATCCTAATAAATAGTCTAAATCTTGGCCAGGGGCTTGTTTTGCAAATGATGAAACTTCTGGGTAAAACTTATAATTTCTCAAGCCTTCATTTATCTCACAGTCGACTTGGCTGTCTATCGACGCACAGTGTGTGATTTGGATCAATGGTTCACGCATAAACTGGTTCCTTCTCTGAATATCTGACGAGCATTCTAAATGTTCCAAAATAGCCCAAAAGCTCCAATTGCTTCCAATGAATACCTAGACCTCTATATACTCTAAAATAGTACCAAATGCATATAAAAGACTCTAAAACACTCTATATGTCATAGGTAAAATCCATGGCATATCAATCGTATCCAGTTTTAAGATCAATTTTTTTTAAAAACGCGAGAACCATGAAATTCATTAAGAATATCACCCAAATTTGGAATAAGATGTTGATACTTCAATATTTTTGATTGCTACAATCAGCGCACATGAGCCAGCTGCCATCCTTTTTGGGTTCAACTAATACATGAACAACAAATGGGCTCATGCTTTCTCTGATATCCCTTTTCTTCATGAATACTTGTACTTTCCTTTGTAATTCCTTGGTCTCAACAGGATTGGTTCGATAGGCTGGGCGGTTTGGAAGTGCAGCTCCGCGAACCAAGTCAATTTTATGTTCAATTCCATGAATAGGAGGCAACCCTTTGGCACTAACGCAAAGTTAGTTAAGCTCGTAACATCTTCCTTAAAAACAAAAAATAAAATTGGCTCTTTTGAGTAAAGGGATTTCTTAATTCACCATAGTTGGCAAATAGGTTGAATTTCTTGCATGGAGTTTCCATTTTTTGTTTAAGTTTCATATGGTCTTGGTAAACTACCTTAGCCGTCAATGGCACCAAAACGGTTTCTTGCCATTAAGCTCAAAAGAATGTTTGTTAGTGAGACCATCATGCATTATGTTACGATCTCATGGGAATGTTCTTCCAAGAAGGATATGCCATGCTTATATTGGTAAGAAATCACATAAGACCTCATCCTCATACCTGCAAATAATTAAAGGAACACTTGGCTGGCCACTTTCATTCCGCATCCTCATTGAGCCACTGAAGTCAATATGGTTTGGGACTTTTCTTAACTTTCAAACCAAGATTTTTTACCATTGTTTCACTTGCTACATTGGTACAGCTTCCTCCATCTATGATGAGACTACAAACTTTTTGTGGACGAAACAGCTTGTATGGAACAAGTTTTCTCTTTGCTCTTGTTTTTTTTGGTTTTGGCTTGCATACTCAGGGCCTCCTTGCAGCCAATAATTCTCCTTTGAATGGTTCATGCTCATGTTCCTCATCAAAGTATTATAATTCTTCATCTTTGGATTTGAAAATCCCCATTCTCAAAGAGAACCATAACCCTTTTATTAGTACATTCATTTGCATAATGCCCTCTTCCTTGGCATTTAAAAAACTTTGCATCCTGAGCTCTTGAAGTAGAAGCCTCAGCCTTTCTTTTTTCTTTTTTAAATATGGTGTGTGGCTTAACTTCCTCTTGATTCATCTGAAATGGCTTGTTATCCTTTTGATAGCTTACTTTCTCATCCTTGTGATAACTAGACCTTCCACTCCGTAGCTTGTTCTAGAACCATTCTTTCTGTAGAGTTTTTGTTTGTCCAGAATGGCTGTGTGTAGCATCTCTTCTAGCTCGACATAGTGTTGCATCTCCAAGTTATCTTGTATGTTTCTATCGTTACATAGTAGCTTCTCAATCTTCTCAAACATCATCTTGTATCTTAAGAAGTTCTATCTAGTGATAATATTCTTCCACTGAATATCGGCCTTGATGGAGCTTTCTTAGTCTTTGATAATGTTCACAATGGTAATGACTGGGAACAAACCTGTATACATTATAGTCTTCATCTCAAACCATTCTTCTACTGGAGCTTCATAATTGTGCCTTCTAGATGTTACTAACTGATCCCACCAGCTCAAAGCATAATCATAAAAGCCAATAGCAGTCACTTGCATTCTCTTAACCTTGGTGTATTGTGGACAGTTAAAAACCATCTCAATATTTTTCTCCCATTCCAAATACGCATAAGGATTAGACTTGCCATGAGAGGAAGTTTGAGACCAGCTAGTTCATCTCTTGGGTGACCTCTGGCTTTTTGTGCACGTGTATGCCTTATTTCCCTTTGACTGTTTCTAAAAGAGGAATTGTTGTGTCCATAGTAATCGTTGGCCTCTTCAGGGAGATGTTTCTTGTTGTTCTTGATTGCGTCTCATTTTTCTTTGTTCTTGCCTATGATCATCATTTTGTGGCTGAAGTTCCTGCCGCAAACTATCCTTTTTGGTGTTCATATTCTGCTCCATTCGGTCAGTCATTGCTTCAAGCAAGAGTTTATTAGTAGTATTGATTCCTTTTCTACTTTCTCATGTCATGGTAACCTGATAAACATGAACACAAACCCAGTAACTAGTTCTAACTCAAATAAATATCTTAGTTTTTAACACAAGATAGATTCATTATATGGTTGTGCCGATTTAAAAGTGGAGATCAGAAACTGAAACGTGAAATGGATCAACACAAACACCTAAAAATGATGATCTAAAAACGAATAATCAAATTTCTAAACCAAATCGAATATCACAATCTCAGACAAACTCAGATCTGAATTCCTTCCAATGATCTGAATAGTCAAATAACAAAATTAGAGAGATAAATCAGAAAAATCCACTTCTAAAATTTCTCTGATACCATTTAATAAGTTCTTAACCTAGATCAAATGCATTATAATGATGAAAAAGGATAAGTTTTTTTGTTGGATGTGGTTAAGCTTTGAACACAAAAGTCGTGGATCATTTGGTCGGATAAGAGTAATAAAAAGCTCTTGATATATTTGAGATTGATTTTTTTGGATATAACACACTTAAGGAACCAAATTTTTTTGTGGATATTACTCACCAACAAAAAACAAAGCTAAAAGAGAATTTGAAAAGAAAAAAAGACTTATTGATACTTGCAAACCAGATAGACTAGAGAATATAATAAAACTTGTACATGCTGCAGAAAGGTCTTTCGAAAATCAGAAAATGATAAAGACAAAAAGTTCTCTTGAAAATTAAATAATACTAAAACAGTTTTTTTAAACTTTTGAAAGATAATCTATTATAGTTCGATAGTTGTTTTGCTAAACCTTGTAGATAAATCAATAAAAAGGGGGTAGGTGATATTAAAAAAAAAATTACGGCTTCACTCAGTATGCGAATGAACAAAATCAAAATCAAGAAAAAAAAAAACACATGCAAGTTACTTGCCTATTTATTGGTCAGCAGAGTCATTGACTAATGGTGGCCAAGGTATGAATTCATATTGAGTAAGAGAACTTCTAACGTTACGTTTTTCCCCAATATCTCTGACACCAAATACAATTAAAAAAAGAAGAAGGTTTTTCCCCAATATCTCTGACACCATAAACAATAAAAGACAAAGAAATAAAGAAAAGAGAGTATCACACAGTATTTCATTAAATAAATAAAAGAATCGTTTACTAAAGGAAAGAGAGTATCACACAGTATTTCAATAAAGGAAAGAGAGTATCACCATTTAATAGATTAATTTTAAAAACCAAAAATAAAATAATAAAATCGGATTAAAATATTATTATGTAAGCTGTGAAAACTTTTTTTAAGATCCCACACCATTAAAGGTACTCTAAGATCATCATTATCCCAGATTCTTAATAGAGGTTTTAAGGTTAATAAAGCATTTAAATAATTCAATACTAAAGAAAAAGGAGATAACCGATCTTTAGTATGTGATTTTCGTGATCGAGTGTTAAAGAGATTTTAAAGACACTTGTCAACACATGAGAGGAGGTGATTTTTTTATTTTTCTTTTTTGTTTTCTTTCTCTTCATCATTTGCGTTCTACGTGTTCTCCATCGAAGAGATCGAAAGCGACGAGCGATCCTCCACCACTGATCCTCTACCACCGATCCGCCGTGTTCGTTGTCGTTGTTCTCGTCTTCTCCGTGACAGAGAAAGGATCGAAACCCACCACCGATCGAAACCCACCACCAAGGACGACGACTCTCTCTCGTCTTCTCTGTCGCTCCTCACGGCTTCTCCTCCGTCTTCTCTTTTTTTCTTCCGTCAATAGAAGGATCAAAACCCACCACTGATCATCCGTCTTCTCTCGTTTTGATCCTCCGTCTTGTCTCATCTCCTCCTTCAGAAGAAAGAACGAAACCCACCAAGGACGACGACTGTGACGCTCCCCACGGCGTCTCCTCCCTCTTCTCTCGTCCTGTCCATCAGAAGAAGGATCCAATCTAACCACAGACGGCGACTCTCGCGGTCCCGACGGCGACTCTCGTGGTCCCGACGGCGACTCCTCTGTCCCTTCTCGTCTTCTCCGACAGAAAAAGGATGCAAACCCACCACAAACAAGGAGTTTCATATCTGGCTTACGATCTCTTCAATTTGGAGATCACTTCCCAAGTAATTAACTTTCTCACCTCATCCTTATGCTTTCAATTTCATTCATCTTAATAAGTGTTTTAAAGATAATTTAGTTTGTGAACTGGTAAAGACTTCGCTTTGTATTTAAGAATCGAATTGTATTTAAGATGAATATCACTGGATAGCAATAACATAAGTGAGTGTATTGAAGTTGGAAAGCGATCTCAGTTCATTGTGTTGGAAATTATGAGAGGTTTGAGGGCGATGTCAAAAGCCTTACACATCCATTTCTTCGACAAGTACACAGAAGCTGAGACGGTCGTTGAGGTGAGTGTGCAAAAATTTAAATCATTTTCTTGCTATTTTCTTAATTGATTTTGCGGGATAGTAGTTAGTTTAATCAATGCATGTGATGAATGCTGGTTAGAGTAAGGATATGGTTAGTGAATGCTTGTTGTGATGAATGCTTGTTAGAGTTAGGATTTGGTTACTCAATGCTTGTTAGAAGATGGTTAGGTAATAAATAATTTAGATAGATGTCATCTATAAAACATGGTTCTTTTTTTCTCTTTCTTTTCATCTTCCAACATCCTCTTCCTTTTCTACTCGTCCTGAAACACATTTCTTCTTCTTTCTCACTTCCTAGGATATGTATTCTACGAATCTATATATTCAGACCACCAACTTTGTTGACCTTTTGCAGAGTCAACAAGATTGTCACCTTCCCGAATCCTTTCCTTATGACTGTACTGAAACATCAAGCTTTTGTGAAGACTCACTTTCAAAGCACAAAGAAAGGAAGAAACGGTCTCCCTCTAATGATTGTGTGCTCATTAGCGCATTGTTAAACACCTCTAAAGATCCGGTAGTTTGCAATGAGCAGATATCAGGTGCTTTCTGGAAGCGCATTGCAGCTTACTTTGCAGCTAGACTAAAGGTGGAAAGAGGTGGAGAACGAGAGGCTATTTAGTGTAAGCAAAGGTGGCAGAAGATGAACGATCTTGTTTGCAAGTTCTGTGGAGCCTATGCGGCTGCAACAAGACAGAAAACAAGTGGTCAGAGTGAGAGTGATGTTGTTAAACTGGCACAAGAGATCTTCCACAATGATCATAAGATAAAATTTAACCTTCCCCATGCTTGGGAGGAGCTGAAAAACAACCAGAAATGGTGTGCGCTTGCGAGTAGTGAGATTGATGGATCACAATCATCAAACGCTAAGAAGAAAAAGTGTGAGGATGGAGCACAATCATCAAGCTCTCAATTTGATGATCAACCAACCATACGTCCTCCTGGTGTTAAGGCAACTAAAGTAGCTTCTGATAAGAGAACAATACAAGATCAGCAGGCTGTCTCTCAGTTTTAGAGTATGTGGGCTATCAAAGAGAAAGACTTCACAGTGAAAGAGAGGCTCTCGAAGATGGGACTTCTTGAAAGTCTCGTTTCAAAAAAAGAGCCACTCTCTGAATATGAAGAAGCTCTCAAGATGAAGCTACTCACAGAGATGTTGGTTGATTAGTGTGTCTGTAGCATTTTCTCTATGTTTCATGTTCTGTGTATTTTCAATATGATCCATTTTCTGTCTTTAAACTTTGGTCTATGTTTCATGTTCTATATTTCCTCTATGTTTCATATTGTATGTTTAAATGTTTATGTGATATGTGATAAGTGAAATGTGATCTTGTTTATGTTATGTTTATATGTTCAATGTGATATGCTCTTGAATGTGATATGTTCGGCAATGTGTAATGTTCTGCAGTGTGTAATGTTCATGTTTCTATGTGCAGAGACAAAGGCCAGTCACAAGAGTCTGTATGTGTGCAAGAGAGGTCAGAAGCTGTATGTATGTGTGGAAGAGAAGTCACAAGATGTAACTGTGAAGTCACAAGATTTTTATATTGATGAGTAATGTTCATGTTTTGTTTGTTTGTATGTGTGCATGAGTTGTAATGTTTGGCCGTATGTGTGCAAGAGAGAAGTCACGAGTGTTGTTGTTTTGTTTCAAGTCACAAGAAGTTGTTGTTTTGTTTCAAGTCACAATATTTTGTATTCAAGCTTCACGAGTGTTGTTTGTTCTCTCCATCTCTATATAAATTTTTAAATAACCAAGCATTATTTCACAAAACAGGTTCCAATCTCTCTTTCTTTCTCCTCCTCACCAAACAAGTTCCAATCTCTCTTTCGCACACTTACCACAAAGTCATTCAAAACATTTTGATCACATTGATGGCATCTTCTTCTCATAACAATATTGATGAAAATTTTGATCAAAGTTTTGACAATTTTTCCATTCATTATGGTGATCACGAAGAACAAAGGAAAACAAGGAAAAAACGGTTCATATCGAAAGAAATCGTGAAGAAGGCGATGTACGTTTATGGAATGATTATTTCAGTGAAACTCCAACATATCTTGAAAATATATTCCGACGACGATTTAGAATGAACAAGCCAGTGTTCATGCATATTGTTGATCGACTCTCCAATGAAGTTGAATTTTTTCGACAAAAGAAAGATGCTCTCGGAAGGCTCAATCTCTCTCCACTTCAACAGTGTACAGCAGCCATCCGTGTCTTGGCATATGGTTTTGCGGCTGATACGGTTGACGAATACCTCCGGCTCGGTGAAACTACAACTCGGGCATGTGTGGAAGAGTTTGTGAAAGGAATAATATATTTGTTTAGTGATGAGTACCTAAGAAGACCAACACTCGCTGAACTTTAACGTCTACTTAATATTGGTGAGCTTTGTGGATTTCCTAGGATGATAGGAAGCATCGATTGTATGCATTGGGAGTGGAAGAATTATCCCACCGCTTGGAAAGGTCAGTATTCACGTGGTTCGAGAAAACCCACAATCGTTTT